>CM029018.1:185045461-185167990 GCA_016801055.1 Panax notoginseng
AATTTGGTTAAAAAGGGCTATTCTATCTTCTGTCCGGTTTAGAATATATTACAACCCATTTGTATAAATTGCTCTGCTGTTGGTTGAAACATTAACCATGATGCTTTGAGTGGACTCACCCTCCTTTATAAACTGAGATGATTATGTAGCCAACCTCAACCAGTTTAAGATTAAGTTTAGTTGAGTTGAGTTGAGTTAAGTTATTCTTTTGGGCTCTTTTGAAGTGGATTTAGGTTTAATTACAATAGCTGAACCACTTTACTTTGTGTGTTGTTCTCCTTGATTCTCTATTTTTATGTCTCAATCTTATTATCCAGATGGTGCACTTCACACAATTCACCAAAGTTAGGACTCCTCCGCGTCATAATTTATAGTAATCCTTGCATTAAATTTATTCAACTTGTCTTTCAGCTCACAATTTAACTCGAAGGACAAGGACTTAATTGTAAAGCTGTTTTTTTGGCCTTTCAATTCTCTAGTTCAAGCCCTTCAATTTACAAGCAATGGAGCCAAGCTTGCTGTGGGATATGAATGCGGTCGTGTAAGTACGTTGTTTTGCTGTAGAATATGAATGTGGTTGTGTAAATTTCAATTGTGAACAAGAATTCTTGGTGTCAATGCTTCTTCTCTTTCAGGTTGTTGTTCTTGATATAAACTCATTATCAGTTTCATTCTTAACCGACTGTCTGTCAAACCTAAGCTCTCCAGTTATCTCAATGACTTGGATAGCTTTAATGCAAATTGACAGTCATATTAAAAGCCCGAAACTCTCGGAATCAAAAATTCCAGATAATGCTGCAGAGGAATCGATATTCTATTGACCAAGATGCAAAGATATATGTTATTCATGGCAGGGGTAGTGTGATCAGCTCTCGGCCAATGCACTTAAAGGAGTCAACTGTGATTTCCATGTATGTTATAGGCAAGTATGAGCTCTATCTGGTGAGGAGTCTGAAAAAATTTAATGTTTGGATTACAGTTGAAATTTGTAAGGACTTTTATCTCCAGATGGAAATATTACCGTATCTGAGTTATGTAAACAAAAGCAACCACGACATTCTGTAAGGGATGCTGCACCAGGGAATGAATCTTCTCAAGACACTAATTTGAGTGGAATTAATCACCTTGAGAACAAAATCACTCGGGAGAAGTTTAAAGGATCCGCTAGTTTTGATTTGTTGCAAGGATGCCTTACTTTTATACCATACAAAATCTGTGGTTGAGGTGAGTATATTTCCTACCATTTCTCATTTTAAATCATATTGTATGCTTCTTGTAATCTAAAATGGTTTGTCTTATTAGGGGAACAGTAAACCTGTTAGTAAAGTGAAACTAGCAAAATCTTGTTGTTGGACTACAACTTTCAAGAAATATGATAGAGTATGTGGAGTAGTGTTACTCTACCAAAACTGGAGAAATGGAGGTCAGGTACAATTATAAACTGCTACTTGTTTCCTTCACCTGAGAAAAGCAACAAAAATTCCTGACGGTTTTTTCATTTCTCTCACACATATGATATGGTAATACATAAAACTAATACCCGGCTTTTGCAGATCTTTGCCAGATTTAGAATTGGTGAAAAAGACCTCCTTAATGTCAATTTTAAGATGGAATTTCAAGGCAAACATGGAGAAGACAATGAGTTCTACAGAAAATGGGCTGATTTGTTTGGTATTATTATATACATACATAACTCTATCGATTAAAGATGTTGTATTATTCCAAGTGAAATTAGTTATTCCTTCAGACCAAGTCATAAAATTATGCCAAATCCATATGCGGTTCCTTTTATGGTAGTCAGCATGTCTACCCATGAAAAATCTTTGTTAAAATCTTCCTAATTATGAGCATCTGTTTAGGCAAATGGGTGTGAAGTCGCTTTCATCTATCTGTCAATCAGTGAAAATAATTGCACATTCTATCAATACAATTCAAATCCTTGAGTTTCTCCTAAATTACCTGTATGGCATATTAATATTAAATGGTGTAAAACTATTGTTTTACAGGCAGTCTATATAATTTATTCTCGACTAATATAGCTTTAATAAGGGTTGCATTGGTTGCTCCAAGATTCCAGAATCTTTGCCTAGTCTTCATGATAAAGTGCTTACAGCTGCAGCTGAGGCTGCGATTAGCTTCTCATTGGATCATAAGAGAAAAAAAGATTAATTCTTTTGTTATTTTTTGGTTGTATCCGTTTTGAGTTTTTTTCAGAGATGTTTTAAAATTTTGCTTCTGTTTGCTTACTTCTGGAGCTACAGAGTAATGCCCCAGAATTTTAGGTGGGATTGTAAAGGGATTTAAAGGTGGAAAGGTGAACAATACCATGGATCTAGCTGCTGCCAATTCTAAATTAAATTTTAGTCAACTTGAGGCTATCTTTTCGAGGAACCCATTTTCAGAGCCTGTTGCAACCACTACAGATGATCAGAAAACTGTGTTAGAACTTAATATAGGTCCGTCTATTTGTGTTACCATTTCGTTCTGAAAAAGTCCTCTTCTATACATCTTGTGGCTGAAAATGCGCACAACTATTTGTATCCAGATGACATTCACATTGATGATGAACCTGTATCTGCGCCATCTACTTCAGCCCCATAAAGTACAAAAAAGTGAGGTTCATCTGACTGACATTTCTACAATGATATTGGTTTGTGAAATGTATACATAGGTTAATGATATTTACTTTATGCCGTAGAAAGGGGAACTGAAAGAGAACAATTATTTGATGGCGAGGTTGCTGATGCAAAGCCCAGGCTTAGAACACGTGAAGAAATTATTGCTGGGCGTTGAAATGGCGATTCACTCATTAGAGCATCTTTTACAGTATGGAGAGCAGAATATCAGAAACCTATCTGTTCCTGTTCGGGAGGGGCAAGCTGTTGATGTTGTTGGACAGGCAGGTCGACCCAAGCTGTTGATGTTGTTGGACAGGCAAGCTGTTGATGTTGTTGGAGAAGAGATGGTTTTATTAAATCACCGAGTTAGTTTTATTAAATTACACATCTGTTGGATGTAATGCTACGGATTGGAATTTTAGTTTTGTTATTTAGATTAAGAGCAACTTTAAGATATATACTTTTGGAATCTGGTTTCGTGCTTTAATTGGATTAACCTGCATTTTCTAATATATAATTATGCATTCTATACTGTGCATTGGAGTTATTAGTTTAAACTCAAATATAGGTGAATCACAATTATTACAACTTTATGTATTACAACATTTTAAAGTCAAACTATAATATTTTAAAAATATTGTATAAAGTAGTCTAAATAGATGACATTTTATAAATGTTGTATAAATGAGTCTAAACGTTGTCTGATGTACTAAATCACAACATTTTAAGCCAGAAAATGTTGTGGAATTATATCATCTATAACGTTTTCAAGCATCTAAGAATTTATGGAAAACAAATATAACATTTTTTAAGAAAAAAACGTTGTGTAATGTGTCAAACTACAACGTTTTAAAAACGTTGTAGAATAGTGTCAAATAGATGACAACCTTAACCACGACGTTTTTGTAAGACCTTCTACAACGTTTTTTACGCGTTATCTATTTACTGTTTTGTAGTAGTAATTATATTAATGGATTAATGACTATAAAAAAATTCTTTTGATTTTTTAAAATCATTTGTCTTAGCCGAAACAATTAGCGTAAACATAGGAAACCACCGAACTTTTTAAAACTTATTGGTTCAATAATTTGACCCAATATATTTTTCAAAAACACAATAGTGAAGTTTTCAGCACGATTTCGATAAATTTTGAAATCTAGCATAGCTAGAAGATTTGAGAATATTCATTTCTTCTTCATTCACTTTAATTATTTCCAAAACTTTACCACACAATTTTGTTCATCTCTGACACCATTAACTTCCACTATATTAAACTAAACTCATACCCTGAGATAGTTCATTAAACTTACCACACATTATGTGTTTAGGAACTTGCCATAAAAATATGAGTTTAAGAATTTATCCTAACAATACGTAGTCTAAGAATCAATCATGATCTGTCCATACGCTCAGGGGCTCAAAAACATGCGATATGATTATGAGTCACAAACTTGCCATAAGTATGAGTTTTAATAACTCATACCTTGTCTTATTATCTTTAACTATCAGGTATACACATGAGACAAGAATCACATTCTCACCATATACATATTGATAGCGTGACACCAACATTTCAATGATTATCAATATAATAGACTAAGTGGTCGTCGAACCAAACACAATCCCTTGCTCATACAAGGAATTGGTACACTCAGCCACTAATTTATATAGAAAGCTAAGCGATTGTTAAACCAAGGATAAATCTCTTGCCCATACAAGAAATTGTTCAACTCAACCACTATATCAATATAGGAAGCTAAATGGTTCTCAAACCAAGCACAAATTCCCCCGTTGCTGCTTAATGTCTTTGGGTTCTACTTCATAAATATGGGTATGATGAAATACTTAGAGTTCTTCTTGCGATCTAGGATGAGGAGAAGTCCGACAACCTCATTGTAGTGTAGTAGGGGACTGTTTAGTCTATTAAAATGAGCAGCCTGTTAAGTTGCAAGCCAATTAGTCAGTTAATTGCTTAGTTAGTAAACTAGCAATTAGTTGGCTAGTATTTAGTTAATAGCTATGAAGTTAGATTGTCTACTAGGGGCCTATATATGGGGGGCAAATAGACATCTAGGAGTTGTGTAAGGAAGCTTGATAGGGGTCACTACAAAAGCCAAAATGACTGCTAGAGGCAGAATTTTCAAGGGAGTGTAATGGAGTGAATAATAGCAGTCAGGTAGAGCTCATGATGGGGTTACATAGAGGCCAAATAGGCTAATTGAGAGAGAGTTATGTTCATCCATATATGGCCAAACATATTACTTGAAGTCAGTTAACTATTATACTGAACAGAGTTCCAAAATCAATAGCAGTTAGAGGAAAAGAAGAGAGCTCCGGATGGAAGGTAGGAAGAGCAAAACATCAAAGCCCTACACTATTACTCTCTAAAACTAACAAGGTAAGCAATGCAACCTTTCCCTACTTCATGTTGGTAGTAAAACAAATTGTTAGTGGCTTTGAATAACTGATTGGCTGCCGTGAGGATTATTATATTGATTTTTGCAATTGTTATCATAATTATTACACTAATTTTATTACTATGATGACTGCTATTGGATTTTTGTTGTTTGTGGACTGTTATGTGTAAATTGAGTGGGCCTTCCGGATATAGGCTATTCATGTTAAATGCTATGTAAAAAGTTAGTTCATGCTTATGTATTGCATAACCATGCTATCCTTGTTGACTAGGTTGCTAAACCATGTTTTCTTGTGGAATTTAAAGCTTATAGAGGGTTGTTTTGAACTAAAAGCTTAAGGCATTGCATTTATGTGTTTTAAATTATGAATATATTGTATATAGCAAATACATGATGTAATAATGCTTGTATTTAAAGGCTTGGGGATTGTTATGCTGGTTTAGTACTAAATCATGCTTAAAATACCTTGTATAGACTGTTTTGAGGTTAGAATATTAACCTATTGTTGCAAGCATGCTAATGGATATAATGTTATGTTATAATCATGTTTTAAAGGTTGTTTGAGTACCTAAAGGTTCCTTGAATCATAATATGGACTGTTTGTGAGTTAGTAGCCAAAACTATGCCTAATATGGGACTGTTACGGCCAATTTGTGTAAATTGTTAGACATAGAGGAGTACTCACATTGTCCATAAATAACATTTAAAAGATGATCCTTATGTTGGTTGGGGTCTAGATTGTGTGTTGTCCAAAAGTCATGTTCAAAAGCTATAAAAAGTAAGCTTTAAGTGTCAACTAACACCCAAGTAAAGAGATAGAATACCTGAACCATGTAGGCAAGTTTTATTAGCTATAACATGACATAAGTGAGCTATAAAAACTAACTAAACCAAGTCTAGATTGTTTCAAGTGTTGGACTTTTTAAAAACCATGTTTTAAAGCCAAAAGTGGACTGTTTTGGGCATTCCTTAGTACCTGATCTTAATAGACTGTAATGAGCTTATAAAATTTTTCTCATACATGATAGTAATGATTCCAAAACATGGCCAAAACAAAAGCTAACAAGAAAACCAAGTTATGGTCTATCTTATAAGCCTAAAGTGAGCTTTAATAGGTTAAATTTGGCTAAGTGGTTAAATAAAGTGAGACGATCATAAAATTAGCCTTTAGTAACTAAAATACACTTGGCTAGACTATTCAAGCAGCCAAAACTAGAAGAAAAAAAATGGAAATGTATCAAAAAACAGTTTTGTGAAAAAGTGTTAAACTATCTAGTTTGAGCCCCTATTTTGGGAGCCCTAAATGACATGAATAAGAAACCTAAACCTTGATTAAAATACCTTGATTTATAGTCTAGGAATAGGGTTAAATGGTTGAGCCAACAACTTAACCCATAAATTCAAACAAATCACCAAACTTGCTTGAAAAATCACTATACTGCAGTTTCTGTAGTTTTTTAAGTGTGAAATTTGAGATTTTGTTATTTTGCCCCAAGATCAGTTTTAACATCTTAAATATGTGAGTTAGATGTATTTGAGACTATTCCAAGTAAAGGAATGCTAATATATACAAAAAAAAAAAGAATTTAGTGTATAAAAGTTTGAAAATGCTAGGTTTAGAAGGTTAAAATCATATTTATGCATACTAAGGTCAGGGTAATGCTAAAACTATTCTTAACTAGTACTAACTAAAGTGTTGGTATGAGTCCAAGTGACCAGAAATGAATTTGGCAAGAATTGACCAAAGTTAGTAAAACTAAAAACTATGGTGAACAACCTAGTTTGGACACCAATTTCAAGAAGCTTAGATGACTTGCTTGAGAACCTAAACCAGTAGAAAAATACTTTGATGTATAGTCTATAAGTATGCTCAGAGTTCATGTCTAAAAGCCTAACACAAAAATTCATAAAAATAATCAAAGTAGCCTAGAAAATAACTAAAATTACAATTTTGCCAAGTAATGAAAATGTGTAAAACAACCTAGTTGGGGTCTGTTTTTGAAATGCTTGGCTTGATAGTTTTAAAGACCTAAACCATAAATAAAATACTTTGCTATGGGATCTATAATTTTGCACAAGTGAGTGACTAAAAAGGATACTGTAGAAATTCATAAAAATCCTTAAAAGTGCCTCAAAAATCATGTTTTACACTGTTATAAAAGTAAAGTTTTTAAACTTGTAAAAGTCTTCACATGACTAAATGTGGTAATAAGATAGTTTAATAACCAAAGATCCATAATATGTCATGTTTAGACCGAAACAAGTATGCTTTGGGATGTATGTAAACTATATAGGTGATATATACATATGTGAACTAGCTATGTAAAAGGGCTATATATATTAAACTGTGAAAATGTGTTGTGATAAGATATCTATATATATAATTGTTTGATGTTAGTAAGTATCATACATGATAGTCATTGAATATCACTTTAATAACCATAGTTGAGCTATGTGTATCAATAAATATAGACTTTGAGTTATAAGATAACTAAGTAAACCGACACTGCATATATGTAGGCTACTCAGTGGCAAGATACTTTATTAAAGTTTAAATGATGCGAGAGGCAAGTATATCAAACTTCTTTCTTAAATAAGTTTATGTTGCAAATACTCAACTTGAAAGTTTACATTTTCAAGTTATTCAAATTATTGAGCTTTAATACTTCAAATTCATTTATTTTTATGATATTGAGAGTATGTCAATGCCATTATTTCGACTAGACAAATGTTGAGATATATTGGTAATCTTCATTAATGAAAATCTCATTTACTGTTCTCCAAACCATTTTGTTGTGGTGCGGACTCTTATATAATGTTGTGAACGAAAAACCCTTTTATAGGGGCATATGATACCAGACATTATGATTTTGAGGGACATGTAATGTGTCACTATTATGTTGTGCACGGTATAGGGTACTTAGGTTGATCCCCTAAAGTACAAGTCTAGGGTATATTTTAGTTTTAATAGCTATTTATATCCGTGGATTGCAGTTTTAATATTGTCAATTCTAGTATAGAATTCAGTGGTCATTTGACCCTATAACATGCAAAAGCCTAATTTTTTAAACTCAAAGCTTTTAAAGAATTGTTTTACTCAGTATCTCATAAATTATATTTCCTTTGCTATAATTATTCATGTTCCATTATATTTAATTGTTTATTTTCTTGTTGAACAAGCTTTTGCTCACTCTTGCATTGAATATAATGTTTTCAGTTAAAACCGAGAACGATGGTACATTAGGGAAAGATAAAGGAAAAGGTAAGGTTGTAGAATAATTTTTATTAAGCGCATAAGATTAATTAAACTTAAGATGTTATTGTAATAATTCCCTTTAGTATTATGTTTAGAAATATTATTTGGTATTCAGTTATGTAAAAGTCTATAGAACTTGGGATTTAAGTTAAGATTATTATTGTAATCTAAGATAGGTTTAAGTTAATATATGCAGGAATGCATGGATATTTATAGTATCTTATGTTTTGAAATATTATTTGGTATTCAGTTATGTAAAGGTCTATAGAACTTGGAATTTAAGTTAAGAAGGTTTAAGTTAGTCTATGCAGGAATGTATGGATATTTATAGTATCGTGAGCACCAAGTCTGGGGTAAAGATAATCCGGATTTGGGGGCGTCACAAGGCCTAACACAAAATCCATGTTAACATCACACCAGGGGGCTTCAGGAACAGGTAAGTGTGTGTATACTCCGGCATTAGTAATAACTCCCTTGGATAGCTGACACACATAGCAACGCTTCACATAATGGGCCTCATCACTGAATATCTTCGGCTAATAGTAGTCAGCTGACACCAAGGCCAATGTCTTATCTCGTCCGAAGTGACCTTCGTTGTGCATTTCACTTACTATATGCTACCTAAGTGAGCAATCTGGAATGCATAATTGAAGTACCCAAAATAAGCACCCATGATGAAGAACAAAGTCATGTCGTCAGTCTTTCTTCACTTCTTAAACTATCTTCCCAAGAAGGAAGGATCGTTTGCGTACATGTCAACAAAGACTTCAAAGCCTAGGACTGTGCTACTCACGATGGTAAGGAATAATGTTCATCGGCTTAACGCATCGGTAACATAGTTCAAAATTCTTGCTTAGTACTGTCGTAATGCAAAAGTGACATCTAGTAAGTACGCCACCCATTTGGCAAGCGGCTCAACATTTGTTGATCGTTGATGTACTTTAGGGCCTCATGATCAGTGAAAATAATGAACTCCCACTGTACCAGATAATGTTGCCAATGGTTTAGAATTTGCACTATGGCATATAATTCCAAATCATAGGTGGAATAGTTCTTCTTTGATCCGGACAACTGTTCACTAAAGAATGCTACTGGCCGACCCGCTTGACTCAAAACACCACTAACACCAACCCTAGATGCACTCACAACTTACTTCAAACATCTTCTCAAAATCAGGCAATGCTAAAATTGGTGCTTCCGTCATCTTTTGTTTGACCAGTTGAAAACTAACTTCGGCCTCCTTGGACCAATTGAATAGTTTCCCTTTTAGACAATTTGTGATATACGTAATTAATGTACTAAAGTTCCTGATGAATCGAAGATAAAAATAAGCCAATCTATGGAAACTTATGACATCATGCAAGGTCTTCAATGTAGGTCATGCCAAAACTACGTCTACCTTCGACTGATCGGCATGAATACCTTCAGTAGAAACAACAAAGCCAAGGAAGGTTACTGACGTCATGAATTAAGAGCTTTTCTTCTGATTGATGAATATACACGCTTTTCTCAATGCATCAAAAATAGCTCAAAGGTGCTCATGATGTGTTTCCCATGTCGGACTATAAATGAGAATGTCATTAAAGTAGACAACCATAAATTTTCCTATAAAAGACTGCAAAACCTAATGCATAAACCTCATAAATGTGTTGGGAGCATTAGAAAGACCGAAAGGAATAACCATTTACTCATATAACTCATACTGAGTTTTGAATGCCTCTTCCACTCATCTTCAAGCCTTATCTTTATCTGATGGTATTTATTCCTAAGGTCAATCTTCGAGAAGACTTTTGCTCTAGACAACTGATCTAGCATATTGTCCAGGTGAGGTATCGAAAATATGTGCTTCATGGTAATCTTATTGATTACTCTGCTATCAATACACATTCGGCAAGATCCATCCTTCTATTGCACTTACAGAGCTGGTACTGCACACGGACTCATACTTTCACAGAAGTAGCCCTTCCCCATCAATTCTATTATCTGTCTCTATAACTCTTCAGACTCCATGGGGTTGAGTCTGTATGCTGGTCTGTTTGGTAAACTCGACCCTAGAACAAGATCTATTTGGTGTTAAATATCCCTCATTTGCGGTAGTCCAGGTGGAAGCTCTTCGGATATCAGATCATAAAACTCCGATAGTAACTTCTTCACATCGACTGGTACTTCTTTGTTCATATCTGTCGAGTTGCTCCCATAAGGAAGTAGAGCATACATCACACTTTTATGATTGACCTTCGTTAGGAGACTAAACATGGAAAATAGGTTTGGGTTTCCGACTGCCCAAGCCGAACTGATTTTTTCCAGACTTTCTTCCCTTACTAAGGGTACCATATTCTTTCGACCATCATGAATGACACTTCAGTCATATTGTCAAGGTCGGCCAAACAACACATGGCATGCGTCCATAGACACCACTGTAAGGTTTTGTGAAAATCAAAGTAGCAATAAAATTGCAAAATTAGCAGAAGTAAAATAAAATCAGATTTTAAAAAAATTCACAAACCAATTACCCGGATCATCCTTTATGCATATTATTAGTTAAAACGAAGAACAAGAAGTTATGGAATCATACCCTTGTAGATACGAGCTTCCACAGGTAGAATAATTTTTAAGAAGAAGGGTGTATTGGCTCAAACCCTAGTTTTTCCTATCTCTATAGAAAAGGGAACGTACTCTCCAACAATTGGAATCACGTATCTTTTTGATATCTGATATAAGACTCCTTATATAAAAATATCAGGTAACCCTATTTAATATAATAAGGTATTATTTATTTAATTAAACTCCTTCAATTAAATAAACTCCCTAATCTAATTAGGGATAATAAATTAAACTCTTTTAATTAATTTACCTCCTAATCTTATTAAGAATAGATGAGAGTATTTTTATTAAATTAATTCCTAAACTCTTTTAGAAATTAAAATTAATAATAATTGTAATAATATTAATAAGACACCTCTTAATAATTTATATTTAATATTTCTAAAATACTAAATAATAAATATTAAGCTATTTAATTTACTCTATCACCATAGATTAAATTAAATATACTTAACATATTATTACGATTATGACATTAACTTCTTAAATAATTATTCTTCTTTTTATGGTGTGACCCTTTAGGTTCTCCATATTAAACCGGTTGTGAATAAATCAATTAGAACAATTCTAATCTTATTTAAATAAATAAATTACACTATTAGTTTATTCTACCATAGGAATAAGTCTCCCTAGCGATCAATGACTTTTCAGATAATATAGGTTTTAACATTAATTATAAAAGAACCTTTGAGTAAATAGTTACTGAACAATTCAATCCTTTCACCATACAATGTCCCAATTAAATATAAGACATATAATTACTATTAGGTCTTATTTTATTTAATTATATGTATTTCAATTCCCAAATGCACAACTCTGAATAAATACAAATTAGAAATTACTTTCTAATTTCATTTCACCTTATCCAAGGATTCTTGAGTTGTCATTTATCGAATCACATAGGATATTTCTCTTCTTTTACTAGAAGTGGTAGATTCTATATTGATCATTCATTATCTCCATATATAACTTATTACACCCAAGCATACCCTTTGATATACTCTAAGAGTCTTAAGGAATAAATCAAAGTGTAATTCATTATATATAAGATACTATGATGATTTTAAGTCTAAGGATCATTTGTACTACTATCACTACATGAATTCCTATTGACAAGCAAGTAAAACTCTATTAGGTATTCCTTAGCGAGTCACATTCAGTGAACTTATTTTACAATAATCACCTACATACTTGCTTTAGTGTCTCCACACAAATAATCATGAGATCAATCATCCTCACCCAATGAGCAAGCAACGTATGTACCAATCTATCCGGATTCACTACTCCCCTTTTTAGTAATCCAACGATTGGGAACATTTTAGTTTTTAAGCTATCTAAAAATTTATATCTCATTAGCATGATCTCATCATGATTCTAAAAGCATTGCTTAAAACTATGAGTTTATCACATATTATTAAAATAACACCATGTAGATAAATTAAAGCCTTTAGTAAATGAATACTTTTATTAATAAATGAATAAGATTGTTACAAAATTTATGCTTTATCATTAACATGATTGACTTGTGTGCATACTACTTTCAACTACATCACACCAAACGTTATCAAAGTATTTCTTACCGATTGAAAAAGACATTAATAATTTTTCTATCAACTGTTACCTAATTGCCTTTATTTAACCATGACAACTTATATGGCTTGGGATGCCGATCTGTTTTATTACAATTTCTAGACAACCTCTTCCGATACTACATTTTCACAGTTGCCACTATCAATGATCATCTTATAGACCTTATATGTCACTGTACAAGTTGTATGGAAGATATTTGTTCTCAACCAGTCATCTCCTAAATCATCCTTAGGGGCTAACAGATTCTTACGAATGACTAAAGTCTCTTGCCCATCACCATAAAACACATCTTCATCTTCATATTCATCATGCACAGGTTCACCATCCTCTTCTTCTCTTTCTTCCATGTCTTCTCCAATCAAGAGGTTTTTGCCATTATGACTGGAAAGCTTCCTGCACTCAGTCGTTCTGTGTCCTTGTTTATTACATCTAAAACATCGAATTGTAGGGTTGGGATTGCCTTGCGGTTGTAACGGTGCAGAACGGGGTTGATGAGGGGGTGTTGTTCTATTGCTTTTATTGCACCTCATCATCGGTCTCCAGTTCTATTGTTGCATGCTTTGCATCATGTGCTCCCTGATATACCTCATAAATAGTACATAGTGAATTAAAACATAGGGCATCTTATAGAAACTGTCATAAACCACCCAAATTGATGGACTTCACGACACGCTTGCGTGAGGTGGTCGTCGTCCGAATCGTTTCTGGAAAAGTTGTAAAAGTGGAACTCTTTCGACACCTCAACCTAACGCTTATAAAGAGACGAGAACCTTGGTACAATCGATCAAACAATGAATTCTGCGTTAAATGTTACACCAATGACACCTAAATCCCGTGTTTATATTGAAATAGAAACCGAAATATTTGAACAAATGTTTATATCTTGGCAAATAGTTTTCTTTAATTTTCCCGAGGTGCCAAAATGGTTTTAACAAATGTTGCCCATTGGGGATATATACCATCAGCAAGGTAATATCCCATCGTGTACTCATTTCCATTAATTGAGTAGTTTACAGTTGGAGCACGACCTTCAGTAAGAGCAGAGAAGATTGATGATCTCTCCAAAATGATAGTATCATTATGAGAGCCTGGTAATTCAAAAAATGCATGCCATATCCAAAGATCGTATGAAGCCACCACTTCTAAAATAATTGTTGGTTCATGCACATGTCCAAATATATACCATGCCACGCCACCGGACAATTCTTCCATTTTCAATGCATGCAGTCGATGCTCCCCAACATCCCATGAAAACCACGCTCTTCAGCTTTTGATAGCAATCTAACGATGTCATCACTGTGATACCCTCAAAACCGGGTCCTCTGACCTCGGTCCGATCGTCATGATAAAATACAACTATCCACCTCTAAAAACATACGATAACTAAAATGCGAAATATAATAAATGTATTTCGTTCATTTAAAAGGTGTTACTAGTCCCAAGATTCGATAACCTTAATACAATCTTACAAACATACCCTAACATAATCATTAGGGTTCATATTACATAACAGTAATTTTAACTAGGCATAAGGTACAGTATGCTCCTCATAACTATTCTACATCTTTCCTTTACCCTTGTCCTTCCCTGAGGTTTTGGGCTTAACTGAAATATAATTCATGATATAGCAAGGATGAGCAACAAGTTTGCTCAGCAAGTTTAAATACTACAATAAAGATATATCATGATGAATGGAAAAATATCTGACAATGAATTCGACAATATGAATGTCCGAAGGATTCAACACTATGAATATTATAAGCAAGATAATGATTGCTTTTAGAATAACTGATGGTCAAGTAGACTTTGTACTATAAAACTCCAATGGAATCAATAGCTGATTGACCCTTTGATTACTGACTACAAAATAAGTACTTGAGGGGATCAGCCTCATGTACACCATGTATATGCATAACATTTAAATCTGCTCTTTAATTTGTATCTTATAATAGATACCCGGGGTACTCCCCTATCATAAAAGGGGTATTCTTTCATTCTAAGAATCCTTACCATCAATTGGTTTGGATAGCTTTTATAAACTTCATACACTTGTCTGACTGAACAAAGGTTCAGGCTCTATCTGACACAGTTCAAGAATTATAGAACTTTAAATGGTGTACAAGTTCAAGACTGTACGAACTCAAGTGCAGTAAGTGCGAATATCAATAATATCGATGTGGAATAATTGTAATGTAATTAAACCACTTAATAGCATGCTTGGAATTAAAGTTCAAGCTTAAATGAATAACTTTCAATTCAACAATAATCTGCTCAATACAATATGAGAATGATAGGAAACTTTCACAAAAACAAGTCAAGTTTAGCAATTTGCACAATATTCAAAGTTGAGTAAGGTAGAGAACTTGCACAATCAATAAAATAGTGTTCGGATACTTGCTCAAGTAAAAGAGTAAGATTTAAGGAACTTGCACAACCAAAGAGTGAAGTTCGGAGACTTGCCTGTTTGCTCAGCTACAATTTAATTCTAGCTTTAATTAAATTGCGTTGAAACGACCTAACATTAACAAGTCGGTCTTTCCAATTAGTATGTGTAAACTAATATGAGTCTACACTTACAAGAATCAAATCATTACATAGGTCTATCCCATAATTCACATAAGTCAATCTAATCGTGTCTTAGATTTAATAACTTTAGATTATCTAGTTTCTTTGCATTAATATAGGCTTGAGCACATTGCACTTCAATTGAAATAATTGCTTTATAGTTTGCAGACCTTATTTTAGACTCAATATTTGAAAGTCAAAATTTCTCATTAACATTCTTCTCTATCACCTAGCATGCTTCTTAACACATTACATAACATATTGGTTATATAATACAATTTAAAGTAATCATATAGGTATGCTTCGAATCATCAGATCAAAAACAGAACCTATTCATGACAGCAAGATGGCCCAACTACGCCCTATCTAGGCTTAGGGACGGCGCAGCTGCGCTGTCCCTTGGCCATACCAGGGTTGAGCTTTGTACTTCCTATTTCTGTCCAACTCTAACACATCAATTACACTTATACTTTAACATACATACATGCTTGCATGGTCATAACGTAATTTACTTATCACATGATGACATTAGCTTTCACATTCTAACTTTCTTTGAAATTTACACTAATTCAACTTAGTATATATAAGGCATCTCGACATATAACTATTATGCATTTGAAACATATATTAAAGCCACATATACATGCTCAAATGATCAGAACCTCCAAGATAAAAGTCTTGGTCAAGTTCACTTTGAAAAGTCTTAAGTTTCTTATCTTTGAAATTGTCTTAACTTTCAATCATGTATGCTACTGTGTTTAATCACTTTAGACTTGCATTTCATGTCAATATAAACCATATTATCATGTTCATAAAATTAGAATGCTCACATGATGTGTTCGCGACAAAGTTCACTTTTGAAACTACAATTTCATTTTAAAATCATAAGTGTGGTGTCAATCACATGTACTAACATTGTTATATTTTTTTCATACTACATGCATGTGCTTACATGTGTGTGTTAAAACAGTTTACAAGCTTGCTCTAATAAGGTACCAACAAGTTAGCACGAACAGAAACGAAACAGAAAACAACAGGTCTGGTGCAGGCCTGGCGCAGCTGCGCTGCACCCTAGTATAAATAGGGCGCAGCTGCACCATGTCGGGACCAGAAGTAGAAATAGACTCTATTTTGCAGAGCCTTACCCAGCATGATTCTTTTAAGTTTAAACATATTCCAATCCACCATTTAAGGGTTCATACATGTAAACATACTTTCTAAACACATTATGTCATGCTAATTCACTTTGATTAACAGAGAACTTCAAGTAATTCCTAAGAATTTGACAAACCCAACTAAGAACAAAAATTTAGGGTTATACCTCTTGAAGTTTAATTGAATTCTCCAACACTTCTGATTACACTCCTTCAATGGGTCAGCAATTTCAATGAGGAAGGTAAGGGTCTCATTTATAGAAGAATGGTTACATAGATAATACAATTACCTCCCAAATCAAACCAAAGGAATACAAGAATGTATAATGGATAAGAGAGAGTTGGTGAGAGTTGGTGATTTCACTCATGAATCCCACTCCCATCCATTTATTAGTTCTATGTTGGTTGATTTTGAGATGAAGATAGAGTAGGCTAGCTAGCTTTTCATGTGGGAAGAATGAATTGGGCTCTTATTATGGGACAAGAGCAAAATCTCAGCATTTGCCAAAAAAAATGTACTACAACACTTGGTTTATACCATATATACACATAATATATACTTTGGTTATATAATATGTATACACAATTCATTTCATATAACATATGTTATAATGATTTAAAGGGCATACAATGTATTTCCTAATTACAAGGTATCAAGTAGTGCACATACATATAATTCATGTACATTTTCTATTACCACTAAATATAATTGTGCATTGCTCATTACTTATTACCATAACTGTTATTATTATAATCATAATAACTTAATTAAATCATTATTAATTAACAATTGATCTTATTATATGTCACTAGGGTATACATGAATGTTTACCCACACTTCAAGTCATATAAACAATATTATTATGCAACTCACATGAATGTTATAACTCTTACTATATAGTCTATATATATAATATATAGACATATTAATATGTCACCTTGTACTATTTAAAATATATAGGTAACTACCATATAATAAATGTTTACTATATTGCATACTTGCACAAATTAATCAAGTAAATATAATTATATAATATTTATTAATCTCTTATTCATTAATTATTATTTATTCATAATAATTATTAATAACACATTATCAATTAATTTCCCATAATTTCAATTAATCAATATGTTCAAATCCTGCCACTATATTCAAATAAATTGAATATTTAATTACTAATAATCATATCAATTCTTTGATATTAAAGTTTTAGGGTTAGTCCACTAATTTTAAATAAACTATTAGTGACTCCCTTTAGTCATTTCATAAATTCACATAACCACATAAGGTTTAAATAGACTCACAAAACTAACTCATAAGAATTAAATCACATATTTATTTGATAGGGAGTTTAAAATTCACGGTCATTACATCCCTCCCCCCTTATAAAAATTTCGTCCTCGAAATTGTAAAAATACGGTTACTCAAATAAAAATGGATAATTCGCTCTCATTTTCTCTTCTAGTTTCCACGTAGCTTCTTCGACTGCTTGATTCCTCCAGAGAATCTTAACGGAATGAATGATTTTATTCCTCAGTTTCTGTTCCTTCCTATCTAGGATCTGGACAGGAACTTCCTCGTACGATAAGTCTTTCTCGACTTGGATTAGTTCATAGGAGATAACGTGCTTGTAGTCTGGTTTATACGGCCGCAATACTGACACATGAAACACGTTGTGAATGTGTTCAAGTTTAGGAGGTAACGCTACCTCGTACGCCACTTCACCGACTCGCCTTAGAATCTCGAACGGTCCTATGAACCTAGGGCTCAACTTGCCTTTCTTCCCAAAACGAATCTTTCCTTTCCAAGGAGATACTTTTAGAAATGCATAGTTTCCTAATTTAAAATCTTTCTTCTTGCAATGTAAGTCTGCATACTTCTTCTGGCGATCTTGAGCTGCTACTAGTCGGGCTCTTATCACCTTGATGATTTCTACCGTCTGTTGTACCAACTCTGGCCCCAACAGTCGACGTTCTCCAACTTCGTCCCAGCATAAGGGCATTCTATATTTCCTCCCATACAGTGCTTCGTACGGTGGCATTCCAATACTGGCGTGATAACTATTGTTATATGCGAACTCTACTAATGGAAGGTGATCCTCCTAACTTCCCTTGAAGTCCATCACACAAGCTCGGAGCATGTCTTCAAGTGTTTGAATCGTTCTCTCGCTTTGCCCATCGGTGTGCAGATGATACGCGGTATTCATTCGTAGTTGTGTCCCCATTCTTTCTTGAAGACTCTTCTAAAAGTTTGACGTGAATCGCGGATCTCTATCAGATACAATAGATACCGGCACCCCATGCCTCGAGATAATTTCCTTGACATACAATTTGGCTAACTGGTTCAAACTATACTTAATCTTAATCGGCAAAAAGTGAGCTGACTTAGTAAGACGGTCTATAATGACCCATATGGCGTCGTGCCCTTTCTGCGTTGCCGGAAGTCCTACCATAAAGTCCATTGTGATGTGCTCCCATTTCTATTCTAGAATCTCTAATGGTTGTAATAACCCGTTTGGTTGTTGGTGGTCTGCTTTGACTCTCTGACAAGTTAGACATCTACTTACGCATTCCGTAATCTCTCTCTTCATGTTTGGCCACCAGAAGTGGTGACGCAAATCTTGGTACATCTTCGTGCTTCCTGGGTGTATCTAATATATCGTACTATGCGCTTCTTGCAAAATCTCTTCTCTCAGTTCTGGTACTAACGGTACCCAAATTCGTCCTTTAAATCTTAACAGTCCAGTGCTATCAATCTTAAATTTCAATTCATCACCTTCAGTCAATCGCTTCTTGATGTTATTGCAATCTTCATCCTTCTCTTGTGCCTCTTTAACCTTATCCAATAAAGTCTGGCTCGCTGTTACTGTAAATAATTGTTCGTTGGTCTCCATCGGATACTTAATCTCCAAGTCTAGTCGTTCAAAATCTTTCACCAATTCTTCTTGAATGGTCAACTTCAACAACTTCTCTTTGCCTTTTTTGCTCAAGGTATATGCTACTACATTTGCTTTGCCTAGATGGTACAGAATCTCATAATCATAATCTTTGATCAATTCTAGCCATCGGCGCTTCCTCATGTTTAACTCTTTCTGCGTGAAGAAGTACTTCAGACTCTTGTGATCCATATATATCTCACACTTATCGCCATACAAATAATTCCTCCAAATCTTCAAGGCAAAAACTATCGCTGCTAACTCCAGGTCATGAGTCGGATATCCCTTCTCATAATCTTTCAGCTGACGTGAAGAGTACGCAATGACCCTGTCGTGTTGCATCAGTACACAACCAAGACCCTTGTGTGACACATCACTATACACTATAAACCCTCTCGTGTTGTCCGGTAAGGCTAACACAGGTGCTTGACTAAGCCTCTTCTTCAATTCTAAGAAACTTTCTTCACACTTCTCCGTCAAATGAACTTAATTGTCTTTTTAGTAAGATTAGTCAATGGTGATGCTAATTTCAAAAAATCCTGAATAAATTTTCGATAGTATCCCACCTATCCTAAGAAACTCCTTATTTCTGTCGTCGTCTTCGGCTGCTCCCAATTGATAACTGCTTCTACCTTCGCTGAATCCACTGAAACACCGTCCTTGTTGATAACGTGTCCCAAAAACTGCACTCTCAGTAACCAAAACTCATACTTGGAGAATTTTTCATACAGCTTTTCCCTACTTAATGTCTCTAACACTATCCGAAGATGCTCGACGTGTTCTTCCTCCATCTCTGAATACACTAGAATGTTATCGATGAATATAACATCAAACTTATCTAAATACTGTTTGAACACTCTGTTCATCAAATCCATAAATACTGCTAGCTCGTTCATCAATTCGAATGACATTACCAGAAACTCAAAGTGTCCATACCGAGTTCTGAATGTCGTCTTTGGAATGTCCTCTGACCTTACTTTCAGTTGGTGATAACCGGTCCTTAAGTCAATCTTTGAAAAGTACTTCACCCCCTTTAACTAATCAAACAAGTCTTCTATCCTCGATCGGCAACGGGTACTTCTTCTTAATGGTGACCTTGTTCAACTCTCGGTAGTCGATATAAAGTCTTAGCGACCCATCTTTCTTCTTTACGAATAAGACTGGTGCTCCCCACGGTGATACTCTCGGTCGAATGTATCCCTTATCTAACAACTCTTATAATTGAGCCATCAGTTCTTTCATCTCTACCGGTGCCATACGATACGGCGCTTTGTATACCGGTGATGTCCTTGGTGCCAAATCAATAACAAACTCAATCTATCTATCCGGTGGCAATCTTGGAATCTCGTCTGGGAAGACATCAATAAAATCCCCTACAATAGGTATCTGACTCAGTTCACCCTCGACTCGTTGAGTATCAACCACGTGAGCCAAATAACCTATACAACCCTTCCTAAGCAATCTCTGCTCTTGCACCATTGTCAGACAATGAGATTGTCTCGGTGATTTACTACCATAAAATACCACCTTCGACTTATTCGGAGTCTTAAGGTGTACACACTTCTTCTTACAGTCTATAACTGCTCCGTGAATCGATAACCAATCCATTCCAAGGATTACATCGAACTCCCCCAAACGAATCGGTATCAAATCCACTTTGAGCTTAAATCCTCGTAATTTGGTATAACAATTCTTATGAATGTATTCTATGGGGATACTTTTCTTGTTCGCTACTTCTACGTTCATAGGGTGTTCTAATCTCTCACGGGGTAAGTCTAACTGTTTAGCAAATTCTTCGAAAACAAAGGAGCAGGTAGCACCCGAATCAAATAACATGTATACATCTATATCATTGATCGGAATGATACCTGACATCACGTCCTTAGACTCCATCATATCTTGTACGGTCATGTTGAACGTTCATGTCGTTGGTCTGTTGGCTTGACTGACTGGCCCTCCAATGTTCAACCCATTGTTGTTGTTGTTGCGGTTGCCGCTAGCTGCATCGCCCTTTCTCTTTGGGCAGTCCTTGATTTGATGGTCTGTGGCTCCACACGAGAAACATCATCCCTTCTGCTTATTCGGACACTAAGGAGCCATGTGCCCCAGTTGTCCGCAACGATAACAAACACTCTTTCCCTTTATGCATTTCCCCGAGTGATTCCTCCCACATTTGTTGCACTTCATACTTTTCTTGGCCTCCCCCCGGACTTATTACCTCCAGAGGATTGGCTCTCCGTCCATTTATGCTTGTTGGGGTTGCTACCTCCGCTGTTTCCCCCTTTCTGTCCTTCCTGACTGGTCTTCTTTTCTTATTTGAATCTAGTGATGGCTTCATTGCCTCCTTCGGTAATGATAGCCCTTTCTAATAGATCAGAGTAAGTCTTAATCTTTAATATAGCCACTGCTTTCTACACCCATGGTTTCAGTCCTAATTTGAACCTCCTTGCCTTCTTGGCCTCCGTGTCAACCTGATGTGAAGCGAATCGGTCCAACTCGTTAAATTTTGTCTCGTACTCTGCGACAAACATACTACCTTGCTTCAATTCCAGAAACTTAACTTCCATATCCTTTTGCGTATTCTCCGAGAAGTAATTCTCGAGGAATAGCTCCTTAAATCTATCCCAAGGAATAACTCCTTCGTCCGTTCGTCCCTTATTGGCTTTCCACCAATAGTTAGCTTCGCCCTTCATTATGAAAGTTGCAAAACTCGTCTTCTGTGCTTCGGCCACTCGTGCGACCTCAAACACCTTCTCCATCTCTTCTATCCATGCCTGGGCTTCAATTAGGTCCAAGGTTCCCCGAAACTCCGGTGGTCCTTCCAATTTAAAGTCCTTAAAGCTAGCCATGTGGTGTCCTGGCTGCCCTGCTGCCGGCGGGGGTCTATTTTGCATTGCCTCAGTTAACAGGTTAACGAAGTTCTGCATTGGATGAACATTTCCCCCTCCACCATTGTTAACGGATCCTTCCTCCCTCTGGTTCCGCTGTAGTCTCCTAGACGGCATGATCTGAGGAAAGGAAGAAAACTATTAGGCTTTATGATATATGTTATCCATGTTAACATTAAAAAGTTTAAGACGTCTATCAATCATTTTTGATTTAAATAAACAACTTCAGTATCACAATAAAACTCGATGCATTTCCTCAACCCATCACTTACATACTCTACTTGAGTTTTCTACTAAGGTTATAACCTAGGTTTCGCATTCCTAACATTTATAACCTAGGCTTTGATACCAACTTGTGATACCCTCAAAACTGGGTCCTCTGACCTCGGTCCGGTCGTCACGATAAAATACAACTATCCACCTCTAAACAACATATGATAACTAAAATTCGGAATATAATAAATGTACTTCGTTCATTTAAAAGGTGTTACTAGTCCCAAGATTCGATAACCTTAATACAATCTTACAAACATACCCTAACATAATCATTAGGGTTCATATTACATAACAGTAATTTTAACTAGGCATAAGGTACAGTATGCTCCTAGTAACTATTCTACATCTTTCCTTTACCCTTGTCCTTCCTTGAGGTCTTGGGCTTAACTGAAATATAATTTATGATATAGCAAGGATGAGCAACAAGTTTGCTCAGCAAGTTTAAATACTATAATAAAGATATATCATGATGAATGGAAAAATATCTGACAATGAATTCGACAATATGAATGTCCGAAGGATTCAACACTATGAATATTAGAAGCAAGATAATGATTGCTTTTAGAATAACTGATGGTCAAGTATACTTTGTACTATAAAACTCCAATGGAATCAATAGCTGATTGACCCTTTGGTTACTGACTACAGAATAAGTACTTGAGGGGATCAGCTTCATGTACACCATGTATATGCATAATATTTAAATCTGCTCTTTAATTTGTATCTTATATTAGATACCCGGGGTACTCCCCTATCATAAAAGGGGTATTCTTTCAGTCTAAGAATCCTTACCATCAATTGGTTTGGATAGCTTTTATAAACTTCATACACTTGTCTGACCGAATAAAGGTTCAGACTCTATCTGACACAGTTCAAGAATTATAGAACATTAAATGATGTATGTGACAACCCCAAAACAGGTCCATTCCATCCAACCTATTCTGAGTCGCCAAATACATGGTACAGAAAACTACTACAACTTTATTACAACAATTGTCGTGCAAAATACAACAACACATATGCTGCGAGTTTGGATACAAATATATACCAAATGTGACTTACGTCCCAACTGTGGACAGCACCTCACAATGACACCTTACATAAAGGTATAGTCAAAAACTGTTTTAGAAATTAGAATCTTTGGAAAGTGCTCAAGGAAACCTTTGTACATGGGAGGCCATGCTTCTAGGTTGTGATAGATATCATATGGCCACAAAATTATCCTTGGTTGACTCAATATACCCCAAAGAAAAACGAGAAAATTACTATCATATTCTTCCCAATGGTGAGTCTTCTCTTGACTTATCATTATCTTCACTGTCTCTAATTGAAAATTATACTTCAAACAAACACCAAGATTATATAGGTAGTGCTCGTAAATATACTCAGCAAGTGGATGAGCACAATCCTGTCTTATGATGACACGAGGTTGTATGTCATTAGACATCTTGTATGATAGTGGCAAAACACCCTTCCAACGTTGGGTTCGCTTCACCCTAGATGATTCACCAAATATAACTACTAAATGATGACCACCGTTCTATTCCCCTGTTACCCCCGCTCGACCCAGCTACACTCTTATTACCTGAAAGGAATTGTGAAACAGAAGGGTGAGCACAACTAGCCCAGTAAAGAATATCATGACTAAAGATAAATAAGTTATCAATAGCCTTCAACAGAATTAAATCAGAGATTTAGAATATATGGTAGATGATAAAAATTTTAACCATAGTTGCAGCGGAACGAGCAATCCATTAGAAGAGTCAAATAGACTACAAAGTCTATTATCTTCTCCATGTTAAAAATTCACCAACAATATTTTATCCCTGTAACATCAATTAACAATTCTGGTCCACAATCATATGAATAACTCATAATCATAATTGTAGTTCTAAATTCCTCTTCTCATCCAGAACGAAGATAATTTTCATCACCTATCTTTACCTGAAACATCAAAGATCATGGTTACACCAAATCACATTTCCTGTTCATAATCATACTAATAACTTCATCTTTGCACTACGGCCAAAGATATTCAACAACATGTCATCTTTGCACTACGGGCCAAAGATATTCATCAACAATTCATCTTTGCACTACTGGCCAAAGATATTCAACCACAGGTCATCTTTGCACTATGGGCCAAAGATATTCATCACCAGTTCATCTTTGCACTACAGGCCAAAGATATTCAACAACAGTTCATATTTGCACTACAGGCCAAATATATTCATCAACAGTTCATATTTGCACTACAGGCCAAATATATTAATATCTCAAAGAAATATATAATCATTTCAGAATTTATATAAACAATAATTATAACCATGTTGATCAATTCACCTTTGCACTTAAGCTAAAGATATTCAATTATAAATTCAATGGTCATGATCATACCAGTCAACAATTAAACTTTGCACTACTGGCCAAAGAGAACCCATAATCATGATCATACCAAAAATCTATCCATCTTTACACTCAAATCAAAGAGAAATATCATCATTAGGGTTATAAAAATATTATATATGATAATAAAATCAATATAATCAACATATAGATTTAATCTCAAGAGTAATATTCATAAATCAACTATAATTTGGTCAGAAAAAGAAACCAATTTTGTCGTGAATAGTAACTCATGAATAGTAACTCGTGAATAGTAACTCGTGAATAGTAATTCATGAATAGTAACTCGACATAAAAAAGGTAGAAATTCAATAATAAAATTCATACCAATATTTCAGTATAATGATATTGAAAGAATAATATTTCTTAAGCTTATAAATAATTTATTTTAATTATTTACACTTTACTAAATAATGCATTTAATCATCCTAAAATGCCAAGCTCATAAGATTTCATTACCAATAACCAAAACCCTCATCAAAAATCTGCATATACCTCATATAGGATTCTCAAGCCATAAAATCCTATTTTCTAATTTTTTTACTTCACATAACATATTTAATTCATTTACTCATAACTAGTCTATTTTTATGAAAAATACCAAATCAATTCCAAAAATATTTCTTTTCTGGGATTTAGCAGAATATAGTCTCATATTGAACATATATTTTTCTCAGAATTTTTAAAACTCATTTACTATTTTTCATATGGCCAAAACAGCCGAATATTTAGATATTTATCAAAAATTGTACTTTTATCCAAAAATTCCGAAATTTATAGAGTATACTTCTATCATATACATGTACTCTTAATAAAAATTTTACCAATTTTGGAGTTAACCGCAAGGAGTTATAAGCAGTTACTTTTAAAATAATCTTTTCTCATAAAATTCATAACTCTTAATCTATACATTCAAAAATCACCATTTTTGGACACAATCAATAAAACTCAACAAAATTTCATTTCAAATGTTTTCAAAATTTTTTGAAGGTCGGAAGAAGTACGAACTGAAAAACATAATAACCTTTAAAATCCCTTACTATCCCTTACTATCCCTTACCTCAAAAGAGCAGCACTTCTGACTGGATATCGGATATAACGCTGAAGGAAACTTGCACTGATGAATAGCAACTCACCAAGTATCTAAATACTCACAAAATACACTCGATAATCTAGAGAGAAAAAGAGAGAAAACTTATGAATTCTGGTGTGATTTTTAATTCTAACTTAGCCCTCTATTTATAGGAAAATGTTAGCACTTCGAAGCAGACTTAACTTGCAACCTGATGGCTTTACCTGCTACTATTCCCACCCACCACATTTGAATAAAAATTTCAGCACATTTCTTTACCAACCAAGAGTGGGGCCAACCAATTCTAGAATTTTCCACCAAAATGATTAACTCCGAAAATTCAACAATTTCTGAACCAGTCATCTCATAAAATTCATAACAAATCATACGTTCATTTTTAACGGTTCAAAATTTGTGGACATATACTCAACTTATATATGTATAAGATATCCAAATATTACCACGATGCAACGGTCGGATTAAAAATTATAACCCTCGCAAAATATCTCAAAAACCCTAATTTGATTTTTAATACCTCCGTTCCGACAAAAATACAGATAAAACACCTCAACATTAACTCCTTCATTTTTAACCACAAAAATATATCCCTCATTTATATCCACATAAAATAAATATTTCCTTATCATATGAATCAATAATTAATTATTCACAAATAATATTACAGAATCACATTTATGACAACCAGGCCGTTCCCAAGAAAGAGGGATTTTCCAATAAGAATTTCTCCTTACTAGCGCGCAGTTAGGTGACCAAACCTCTCCTTAGACAGAACTTTCTAGACATTGCCAATAATATTATCTAATAATATTATTCAAATAATATGAATTATTGATCTGATAATGGGAAATACTGTGCAGTGACAATTATTGAACAACAATAATATAAAATTTCAACGTAGCAATTATTGAATCAATAAAATAAAATATTAAATAGTAATTACTGTAACAATTATTGAGTAGTGTCTTCTTACGTAAGAATCAATAATTTCAAAAATACTGTGCAATACCGTGTGCTACTGTACAATAACGCGTATTACTGTATTTTAACCACCGGGTATTCCAACAGTGTTAACGGTAACAACTATGCCGTTATTTGTAAAAACTCAAATTTGTCATTTTCTTCATCCGACAGTTATTCTGTTATGGGGCCCACAAATGGCTGCGCCATCGTACGAATATTCCCCGACAGAAAGAATATTCCACGACCAAACGAATATTCTCCGACAACAATGAATATTTTATAACCATTTGTGTATTTTGAAAAAAAAATTATATATCACCCTTAACTTTAACATTTATCAATTTAACCATTTACTGAATAGTAATTATAAGAAAAATTGAATACTTTTATTTCATAAAATTCGGGGTCTTACGATCTCTTCTCCTTATAAAATTTCGTCCCCGAAATTTACGTACCTGGTATTTCGAAAAGTTGAGAATACCTTGCTTTCATTTCAGATTCTATCTCCCGGGTCATCATGATTTCTCCATTGCTCATCTTCCGTGATAACTTTATTTGGGTTCCTCACTTGTTGGGAAATCATGACAACCGCTCTCCCTTGAACTACCCAGCTTTGACTTGTATGGGGAAGCATTTGGCGTCATCACTATCGTTGGAATAAACTTTTCTATAGGGCATATTCCTCCCTCAACTGCCTCGTCGTACTCCTGATTCATGATCTGAATCATCAATCTTCGATCCATATCGAATTCAGGTTGACCACTCTATACAGGGTAATTCAAAACTCGATGTTGGGTTCTCCCAATTGCTTTCCAAAAAGAAAAATTCATATAATCTATTTTAGCCTTCTTAGATCGGACATCTCTTTCCACAATATCCACGTGTCGTGCGACTTTTGCCCATGCATCAATTATTCTCACTCGTTCAATTTTTTCTTCTTTCAGCTCAGATTCCATCTTTATAATCTTATACTCTGCCAAAGAATGCTTCTGTTCAAGCATCACATATCGGGTAACACAAGCTTGAATTGTTGCATCCTTTTGCTCCACGACCGCTTGTCGTTCTTCAGCCTGCTCTTCTAACTCATGAATACGATTTTACAATTCTATATTTTGATCATATAATACCTCTAATAAATTCTCCTAAGGTGCTACTTCTTCCTCACTCTCAGCTGCTACCTCTGCGACTAGCTCGGGTGCAACTATCAATTCTTCACTCACCACATAGATTTCTCTAATTCCTTCTTCGCCTGACATCACATTATCCTGGTTGATGATTAGAGGTATCTCCACGGTCTCATTCACTCCATTATTAACATTCTCAGCAGCCATTCTCAAATACTACCATAAAACAAGGGTTAATTAAACAAATTAACATATCACATAATATCCCGATATTATGACTGACCAACAAATAAGCTTAGGTAGGACACACTAGCGAAGGATTTACTCATCTATCCCCTCCTAGTTATATTCCCCGATCTCTGCCAGAGACCATATCCCTAAGCTCTGATACCAAATGTGACTTTGGACACCAACTTGTGTCAGCACCTCACTAGGGTACCTATCAGCTTGCCACTGCAGAACGGCGTCCCCTACGGAGAGTCTGGCTTCGGTGCATCCCCCATCAACAGGAAGTCACCAGCGAGAGGCTCGGGGCTCTTTACTTATGGCTCTGATACCAAATGTGACTTATGTCCCAACCGTGGACAGCACCTCACAATGACACCTTACATAAATGTATAGTCAAAAACTGTTTTAGAAATTAGAATCTTTGGAAAGTGCTCAA
The DNA here is from genome assembly GCA_016801055.1 of Panax notoginseng. Classification (NCBI taxonomy): domain Eukaryota; kingdom Viridiplantae; phylum Streptophyta; class Magnoliopsida; order Apiales; family Araliaceae; genus Panax; species Panax notoginseng. The sequence continues at coordinate 185,074,013 of CM029018.1, forward strand.
GGAAACCTTTGTACATGGGAGGCCATGCTTCTAGGTTGTGATAGATATCATATGGCCACAGAATTATCTTTGGTTGACCCAATATACCCCAAAGAAAAACGAGAGGATTACTATCATATTCTTCTCAATGGTGAGTCTTCTCTTGACTTATCATTATCTCCACTGTCTCTAATTGAGAATTATACTTCAAACAAACACCAAGATTATATAGGTAGTGCTCGTAAATATACTCAGCAAGTGGAAGAGCACAATCCTATCTTATGATGACACGAGGTTGTATGTCATTAGACATCTTGTATGATAGTGGCAAAACACCCTTCCAACGTTGGGTTCGCTTCACCCTAGATGATTCACCAAATATAACTACTAAATGATGACCATCGTTCTATTCCCCTGTTACCCCCGCTCGACCCAGCTACACTCTTATTACCTGAAAGGAATTGTGAAACAGAAGGGTGAGCACAACTAGCCCAGTAAAGAATATCATGACTAAAGATAAATAAGTTATCAATAGCCTTCAACAGAATTAAATCAGAGATTTAGAACATATGGTAGATGATAAAAATTTCAACCATAGTTGCAGCAGAACGAGCAATCCATTAGAAGAGTCAAATAGACTACAAAGTCTATTATCTTCTCCATGTTAAAAATCCACCAACAATGTTTTATCCCTATAACATCAATTAACAATTCTAGTCCACAATCATATGAATAACTCATAATCATAATTGTAGTTCTAAATTCCTCTTCTCATCTAGGACGAAGATAATTTTTATCACCTATCTTTACCTGAAACATCAAAGATCATGGTTACACCAAATCATATTTCCTGTTCATAATCATACTAATAACTTCATCTTTGCACTACGGCCAAAGATATTCAACAACATGTCATCTTTGCACTACGGGCCAAAGATATTCATCAACAATTCATCTTTGCACTACTGGCCAAAGATATTCAACCGCAGGTCATCTTTGCACTATGGGCCAAAGATATTCATCACCAGTTCATCTTTGCACTACAGACCAAAGATATTCAACAACAGTTCATATTTGCACTACAGGCCAAATATATTCATCAACAGTTTATATTTGCACTACATGCCAAATATATTAATATCTCAAAGAAATATATAATCATTTCAGAATTTATATAAACAATAATTATAACCATATTGATCAATTCACCTTTGCACTTAAGCTAAAGATATTCAATTATAAATTTAATGGTCATGATCATACCAGTCAACAATTCAACTTTGCACTACTGGCCAAAGGAAACCCATAGTCATGATCATACCAAAAATTTACCCATCTTTACACTCAAGTCAAAGAGAAATATCATCATTAGGGTTATAAAAATATTATATATGATAATAAAATCAATATAATCAACATATAGATTTAATCTCAAGAGTAATATTCATAAATCAACTATAATTTGGTCAGAAAAATAAATCAATTTTGTCGTAAATAGTAACTCGTGAATAGTAACTCATGAATAGTAACTCGTGAATAGTAATTCATAAATAGTAACTCGACATAAAAAAGGTAGAAATTCCACAATAAAATCCATACCAATATTTCGGTATAATGATATTGAAAGAATAATATTTCTTAAACTTATAAATAATTTATTTTAATTATTTACACTTTACTAAATAATGCATTTAATCATCCTAAATTGTTAAACTCATAAAATTTCATTACCAATAACCAAAACCCTCATCAAAAATCTGCACATACCTCATATAGGATTCTCAAGCCATAAAATCCTATTTTCCAATTTTTTTACTTCACATAATATATTTAATTCATTTACTCATAACTAGTCTATTTTCATAAAAAATACCAAATCAGTTCCAAAAATATTTCTTCTCTGGGATTTAGCAGAATATAGTCTCATATTGAACATATATTTTTCTCAGAATTTTTAAAACTCATTTACTATTTTTCATATGGCCAAAACAACCGAATATTTAGATATTTATCAAAAATTGTACTTTTATCCAAAAATTCCGAAATTTATAGAGTATACTTCTATCATATACATGTACTCTCAACAAAAATTTCACCAATTTTGGAGTTAACCGCAAGGAGTTATAAGCGGTTACTTTTAAAATAGTTTTTTCTCATAAAATTCATAACTCTTAATCTATACATCCAAAAATTACCAATTTTTGACACAATCAATAAAACTCATCAAAATATCATTTTAAATTTTTCCAGAATTTTCTGAAGGTCGAAAGAAGTACGAACTGAAAAACATAATAACCCTTAAAATCCCTTACTATCCCTTACCTCAAAAGAGTAGCAAGTATCTAAATACTCACAAAATACACTCGATAATCTAGAGAGAAAAAGATAGAAAACTTATGAATTTTGGTGTGATTTTTAATTCTAACTTAGCCCTCTATTTATAGGAAAATGTTAGCATGCCGAAGCAGACTTAACTTGCAACCTGATGGCTTTACCTGCTACTATTCCCACCCACCACATTTGAATAAAAATTTCAGTACATTTCTTTACCAACCAAGAGTGGGGCCCACCAATTCTAGAATTTTCCACCAAAATGATTAACTCCAAAAATTCAACAATTTCTGAACCAGTCATCTTGTAAAATTCATAACAAATTATACGTTCATTTTTAACGGTTCAAAATTTGTGGACATATACTCAACTTATATATGTATAACATATCTAAATATTACCACGATCCAGCGGTCGGATTAAAAATTATAACCCTCGCAAACCCTAATTTGATTTTCAATACCTCCGTTCCGACAAAAATACAGATAAAACACCTCAACATTAACTCATTCATTTTTAACCACAAAAATATATCCCTCATTTATATCCACATAAAATAAATATTTCCTTATCATATGAATCAATAATTAATTATTCACAAATAATATTACAGAATCGCATTTATGACAACTAGGCCGTTCCCAGGAAAGAGGGGTTTTCCAATAAGAATTTCTCCTTACTAGCGCGCAGTTAGGTGACCAAACCTCTCCTTAGACAGAACTTTCTAGACATTGCCAATAATATTATCTAATAATATTATTCAAATAATATGAATTATTGATCTGATAATGGGAAATACTGTGCAGTGACAATTATTGAACAACAATAATATAAAATTTCAACGTAGCAATTATTGAATCAATAAAATAAAATATTGAACAGTAATTACTGTAACAATTATTGAGTAGTGCCTTCTTACGTAAGAATCAATAATTTCAAAAATACTGTGCAATACCGTGTGCTACTGTGCAATAACGCGTATTACTGTATTTTAACCACCGGTGTTAACGATAACAACTACGCCATTATTTGTAAAAACTCAAATTTATCGTTTTCTTCACCCGACAATTATTCTGTTATAGGGCCCACAAATGGCTGCGCCGTCGTATGAATATTCTCCGACAGAAAGAATATTTCCCGACAATAATGAATATTTTATAACCACTTGTGTATTTTGAAAAAAAATTATATATCACCCTAAACTTTAACATTTATCAATTTAACCATTTACTGAATAGTAATTATAAGAAAAATTGAATACTTTTATTTCATAAAATTCGGGGTCTTACAGTGTACAAGTCCAAGAATGTACGAACTCAAGTGCACTAAGTGCGAAAATCAATAATATCGATGTGGAATAATTGTAATGTAATTAAACCACTTAATAGCATGTTTGGAAATAAAGTTCAAGCTTAAATGAATAACTTTCAATTCAACAATAATCTGCTCAATACAATATGAGAAGGATAGGAAACTTTCACAAAAACAAGTCAAGTTTAGCAATTTGCACAATATTCAAAGTTGAGTAAGGTAGAGAACTTGCACAATCAATAAAATAGTGTTCGGATACTTGCTCAAGTAAAAGAGTAATATTTAATTTAAGAAACTTGCACAACCAAAAAGTGAAGTTCGGAGACTTGCCTGTTTGCTCAGCTACAATTTAATTCTAGCTTTAATTAAATTGCGTTGAAACGACCTAACATTAACAAGTCGGTCTTTTCATGTGTAAACTAATATGAGTCTACACTTACAAGAGTCAAATCATTACATAGGTCTATCCCATAATTCACGTAAGTCAATCTAATCGTGTCTTAGATTTAATAACTTTAGATTATATAGTTTCTTTGCATTAATATAGGCTTGAACACATAGCACTTCAATTTAAATCATTGCTTTATAGTTTGCAAACCTTATTTTAGACTCAACATTTGAAAGTCAAAATTTCTCATTAACATTCTTCTCTATCACCTAGCATGCTTCTTAACACATTACATAACATATTGGTTATATAATACAAGTTAAAGTGCTTCGAATCATCAGATCAAAAACAGAACCTATTCATGACAGCAGGATGGCGCAGCTGCGCCCTGTCTAGGCTTAGGGACGGCGCAGCTGCGCTGTCCCCTGGCCAGACCAGGGTTGAGTTTTGCACTTCCTGTTTCTGTCCAACTCTAACACATCAATTACACTTATACTTTAACATACATACATGCTTGCGTGGTCATAACGTAATTTACTTATCACTTGATGACATTAGCTTTCACATTCTAACTTTCTTTGAAATTTACACTAATTCAACTTAGTATATATAAGACATCTCGACATATAACTAGTATGCATTTGAAACATATATTAAAGCCACATATACATGCTCAAATGGTCAGAACCTCCAAGATAAAAGTCTTGGTCAAGTTCACTTTGAAAAGTCTTAAGTTTCTTATCTTTGAAATTGTCTTAACTTTCAATCATGTATGCTAGTGTGTTTAATCACTTTAGACTTTCATTTCATGTCAATATAAACCATATTATCATGTTCATAAAATCAAAATGCTCACATGATGTGTTTGCAACAAAGTTCACTTTTGAAACTACAATTTCATTTCAAAACCATAAGTGTGCTGTCAATTATATGTACTAAAATTGTTATATTTGTTCATACTACATGCATGTGCATACATGTGTGTGTTAAAACTGTTTACAAGCTTGCTCTAACAAGGTACGAACAAGTTAGCACGACCAGAAATGAAACAGAAAACAGCAGGTCTGGTGCAGGCCTGGTGTAACGACCCCAAAATTCATACAATTTAATTCTCGACTTCGGTTGTTAATAATACATTCAATCTCAAATTTTACATCATTAAATGATAATACAACCATTGAAAATTTGCGAAATAATTAAAATTTTTTATTACAAACTATTCTCGTTCCCAAAACTTTCAACATTTACATATAACTGTTACAGAATTATTTTAATACTACAAAAGTTTACATCACAAAACGATATTACAATTCAACATTAATACATTATTCAGAACCTTAAACATGGTTCAAATAATAATAACACCACAAACGTGTATAAATCTTCAAGTACCACATCGGGTTCATATCTTTCAAGTAACACATAACTTTACCTTGAAAACTTGACCTGCAAAAATGGTTATTTGCAAGGTTGAGCTCGATAGCCCAGCAAAATCTAACAGTTTTCATGCATCACATAGCACATAATAGCATGCTCAACATATATTTCATAAACATTGGACTAACATAACATACATGATACATTTCATATAAAGATTGAGTTCCTTACTCAATCAGCATGCTTTACTCAATCAACGTAGTCATAAGTTGACTTTGACGTTTCATGCTTTCAACATAAATATAACACATCATGTTATTTACAATAAAGACTTAAAACAGTTAATCACCAAGTTCACATAACAAATAGAAACTGAAAGACTTGCCTGATTCATAGTTTATGAACTACGACTTAACTGTTTATCACTTATCTGCACTTCGTGTATTCCTCCACAGTTATATCATTATTCACATTAACTATTAGTTCCACAATAACGTATAGTAACTATAATGTAAACTTTACTCTACAACTCATAACCTTTCTTATTAATCAATACACAATGTACTAACATCCTTTTTCCAATATAACACTTATTTCTAGTTAAACTTGTTATTTCGGTACAAGTCTTATATTATCATTTACATTTCAGAAATTTCAAGTGTTGACTTCACAACACTTGTCTAACATTCATTGTGTATACTAAGTTATCACATAACGCGTTTGTAACTTACTAATCATTCTCACAACTTTGAATTTATCAATTACATATCACGGTTCTGTTTTAACCTTCATAATTACTACATGTGTGACACTTTAACATAGCCTTAAACCAAGTGGTAATGCTACTCTAAACCTGCAGCATCAGCAGAAGTCACCGCCTCAGATCAGTGTATGGCGTAACTGCACAGTTTTTAGTCTTGGCACCAGCGCAGCTGCGCTGGTGCACAGACAGAAGCAGAAACGGCATGAACAGTAGCCGTTTTTAGCCCAACTAACACGAATTTCACCCACCAAACAGTGAAATTAACATATAAAATAAATATAACACTATCATAAACATGATTGCTAACATATTCCACCACTTAGCACAATTTAACAATAACTAAAACAATTTTTAATTTCTCAAATTTCTCAATTTCATATGAAAACTCCATTTTTGAGTTTATTCCCCAGAAATCAACACTGTGATTTCAATTATTGTCCAAATTGCTTCGTTCAAATTACATTATCTTCGTTTTTTAATGAACTAACATAAACAAGCATCAATTTACAATTTATCATACTAATTGACCATCAAAATTGGTACTTTTACAAGCCATATGAGAAAACCTAACAATGTCATTATTTTCTACTGTTATACGAAAATTAACATGCAATTTCCTTGTTTAAACATAATCTCTAATCATCATAAACATATGTAATCATCATAATTGAATTATATAGAAACCATTCTAAACCTATGAATTTCACAGAGTATAAAAATTATTGCCGTAAAGTCATATATATATATATATATATATATATATATATATATATATATGTATGTTTGTATAATATTGAGATTATGGAAGAATTACCTTTAATTAGCTTGCACAACCTTGCTAAACACAAATTTTGTTGTGAAAATTCTTAAGAATTCTCTCCAATTCCTCTGAAAACTCTCTTTTCTCTCTTCTCAGTAGACTAAACTCTTAGTTAAGCGTAAACAAATAAACTGATAAACCTTAATACTAATACTAATTAGGATATCAGTTATAACGTATAAGTTATAATTACATTATATTTATTATTTAATTTATTTAATTTATTTTATCTAGATTATTTAAATTCAAAAATTAGAAATCCAAAAGCCATAAGGTTTTGTTTGGCAAAACCCTTTAAATATTAAAGATTTAATATTTTAAACCTTGTTTGGCAAAAATTAAATTAAACTCCATTAATTTATTTTAATAAACAATTTAGTTTATAATTTATAATCACATATTATTTATTTGGATTTCCATATCCAATAATCAAATAAATTAATCACATACTATATTTTAAATAAAAATTTCACTTTAACAAATATCACAAAATTATAATTTCATTATAATTTTATTTAATAATTTAATATACCACTTTAAATTATTAAATTGAAACAACAATATAACATCTCATGTTATTTTGCAACTTTCTAAACTATAAATTAATTTAATATAGAATATTATCTAGTCATAAATATTTACTAATAATAACCACGTCAATAAAAATACTTATTTCATTTAATAAATATTTTAAATTACAATTACTAAAATCTTGGATTGTTACATTCTTTCCTCCTTACAAAGATTTTGTCCCCAGAATCGAAAATATAGATTAAACAAATAACTCATGGTACTATTAGACCTCACTTTCCCAATATATGAATATATATATTTCTCTTCACACCAGATCATATATTTCAAAATATACAGCACATACATATACATACTCAAACTCAAAACATCTCGCAATAAGAATTTTAAATTATTAAATTTCTATTTTAATAACTTATAAAAATTCGGGTTGTCACATTCTTCCCCACTTATAAGGATTCTGTCCTCGGAATCAACGAAACCTCCCTTACTCGGTTTTTACCAAATCTCTTTTCAAAAATTTATCGTTGAATATCTTCAACACATTACCTTAATATAGGTTTTATATTTCCTACCCCCACCATTCTTGATAAAAATTCTAGTGATCTTTTTATTTCATAACCTTTTTCTTAGACTCAATTTTATTTTGAGTATTATATATTATTTAACCCATTAATTATCCTTTTCTATCCACAAACACTCGGGATATTATATTCACCAATTCTTCTAAGAATTTCGTCCTCGAAATTTTATTTATTAATCCTCATTCATTCAATCTATCAAAATAGATTTTACGTTAATACTTTATTCATTCATTGATTTCTATAACCACTTCTTTCCACAAGGATCTTTCTACAATTATTAAACTTTTCTATTAAAAGTTTTACATTATTCTTTGATAACTCATCTCCTTCTCATTGCAAAAATTTCTTTTCTCACTTATTCAATATATTTATCACTCCGTGTCGCATTCTACGACTTACTTCTTTCTAAAGAATATCATCTTTACCACATTTGCCTTTTAGAATAGCAAGAATCTTCCACAATTGTTCAATAATTGGGAAGCAGTATGAATAACTCCGAAATTTAAAAGATTCCAAATCATGCTGAGTGGTCACAAGACCGTGAACTCAATTCTCGGTTTACTAGTGCTTCAACTCAATTCTTCACACTGTAAACCAGAGTGTTTATCAATCACAAAGACTGAAAACACCCTCTACCCATACACTAGGTGGCCAGCCTATTGTACCACTACGTTGGGCCGCAACGTAGTGTTTTGTAACGACTATATGCGTTACGCTCGGAACCATTGTCCCCGAAAACATGTCCCCATTATAGGGTTGTTCACCACAGCTTTTCAACATCTGAATCCGCACCAAAACAATTTGGTTTGGCATAACTTTTCAATAAACGCTTGAATTTCATGAACATCTTTCAATAATCGTCTAGCTGAATCAAATAGCATAGACTTCTAAAATAATTCGAACATCAATCGAAATATACATACACACACACACAGATATATATATATATATATATATATATATATATATATATATATATATATATATATATATTCTCACATCTTAAAAAAGCCTCAAAAATCTTTTTATGGCGTCATGATTATGACGTTGTCATACTACATCTCACCATAGTGGGCTGACGATCACACGATCACATCCAACACCAGGTTCCATTGCATTGATGACTCCATCGTTTATCATATCACCTGATATATATAATTAAAATATATTTTGAAAATTTTAAAAAAATCATTTTTTTTCTAGCCGAAACAAACAGCATAGATACGCGAATAATATCACTATTTTAAAAATTCTTTGGTTCACTAGTGTGATCCAACATTTTTCAAAAATCAAAAGTACAACCATAGGCACGAAGTCAATAAATTTTAAAAACCTATGCTTCCATCATCAACTACACTTTCTATAATGATCCATTGCTTAATAAATCTATCTATTCCTATCATCCTAAATACTCCATTCACACTTAATTATACCCCAGTTCATCAAACTTACCGCACATTGGAAGTTCAGGACTTGCCACAATAATATGAGTTTAAGAACTTATCCTAGTCAGACCATCGGCGTCCATTCGCTGAGGGGTTCAAAACATACCATATTATTATGAGTCACGAACTTACCATATGCATTAGTTTTAAGAACTGCGCCTAATCCTAATAATATCTGACTAAACTTAATAGTTTCTAACTATCAAACATACACATGAGAAAAGAATCACCTTTTCACCACATATACATTGATAGTGCGACACCAACATTCCAATGATTATCAATGCGATAAACTGGGTGCAAGCACAAAACCCTCGTCCATACAAAGATTTGTACAACTCAGCCATCACATGAGTCCTCAATTGAAATCACACCTAACTCTATCTTACCCTTAACTTGCTCTTTGCTCGATACGAATTCCTCGTATCACATCATTCATAACTCGTCGCGAGTTTATCTCGTACTATTTCATAGTACAACATCTTCATAGCATCAAGCTATAATTATTCAAACATTACAGACCATCTTTCATCTATAACTTAAACAGATCACATCGTGATCTTATTTTATAATCATCTCCCTTAAGATTCTTTTCTTAACTCGCGATCGTTTTGTTTTACGATCCCCCTTTCTTTCCTTTCATTTGCGACATTATTCGTTATCTTGGCTATTGGAGTTAAGAAACTCCCATTTCTTATCTACATATCTTTCCAAGATCCTTCTTTGAATCTTCTTGTTTATATAACAATTCCTGCTTTAAGAATTTCCAACTTCATTTATATCGCTCAACAATTCATTCAAGTTCTAAATTTTCATCATACGTATCCATTTTCTATACTTGGTACACATCGAGTCTCTAAAAGTTTCAATATGGTATGCTAAGTAGTTTCCCACAAACAACCAACAAACTAGGTTCTGAGTTGCTAGTTCGTATATACCTCCGCTCTATGAAGGGATCGTTTTAGCCCAGATACCATACATCAACTACTAAAGAGTACAATTGTACCATACTTAAATATAACATTTTATTCTTAACTTCCTTACCAATCTCTTCTTATAGACATTGTCTATTTATTAACACCTTACATTCTTATTATTGGAGTTGGGTAACCCCACAACTCTGCGATATTCTTCTTTGAATCCTCTCATGCAAGTTTTAATCCGTTCTTTATACGTTTCTTAAATTACTTTTTATTGATCAAACTCTATCTGAGCTTATTCTTTCATTATCTTCACATCTCTTCTCTAAGGTTATAGCCTACGGTACTCCTACCTAAGGTTTATAACCTACAGCTTTGATACCAACTGTAACGACCCCAAAATTCATACAATTTAATTCTCGACTTCGGTCGTTAATAATACATTCAACCTCAAATTTTACGGCATTAAATGATAATACAACCATTGAAAATTTGCGGAATAATTAAAATTTTCTATTACAAATAATTCTCGTTCTCAAAACCCTCAACCTTTACATATAACTGTTTCAGAATCATTTTAATACTACAAAAGTTTACATCGTAAAACGATATTACAATTCAACATTAATACATTATTCGGAACCTTAAACACGGTTCAAATAATAATAACACCACCAACGTGTATAAATCTTCAAGTACCACATCGGATTCATATCTTCAAGTAACACATAACTTTACCTTGAAAACTTGACCTGCAAAAATGGTTATTTGCAAACAGTTTTCATGCATCACATATCACATAATAACATACTCAACATATATTTCATAAATATTGGACTAACATAACATACATGATACAGCTCATATAACAAGTATTAAGATTGAGTTTATTACTCAATCAGTATGCTTTACTCAATCAACGTAGTCATAAGTTGACTTTGACGTTTCATGCTTTCAACATAAATATAACACATCATGTTATTTACAATAAAGACTTAAAACAGTTAATCACCAAGTTCACATAGCAAATAGGAAACTAAAAGACTTGTCTGATTCGTAGTTTATGCACTACGACTTAATTGCTTATCGCTTGTCTGCACTTCGTGTATTCCTACACAGTTATATCATTATTCACAGTAACTATTAGTTCTATAGTAACGCATAGTAACTATAATGTAAACTTTACTCTACAACTCATAACCTTTCTTATTAATCAATACACAATGTACTAACATCTTTTTTCCAATATAACACTCATTTCTAGTTAAACTTGTTATTTCGGTACAAGTCTTATATTATCATTTACATTTCAGAAATTTCAAGTGTTGACTTCACAACACTTGTCTAACATTCATTGTGTATACTAAGTTATCACATAACGCGTTTGTAACTTACTAATCATTCTCACAACTTTGAATTTATCAATTACATATCACGGTTCTGTTTTAACCTTCATAATTACTACATGTGTGACACTTTAACATAGCCTTAAACCAAGTGGTAATGCTACTCTAAACCTGCAGCATCAGCAGAAGTCACCGCCTCAGATCAGTGTATGGCGTAACTGCACAGTTTTTAGTCTTGGCACCAGCGCAGCTGCGCTGGTGCACAGACAGAAGCAGAAACGACATGAACAGTAGCCGTTTTTAGCCCAACTAACACGAATTTCACCCACCAAACAGTGAAATTAACATATAAACATGATTGCTAACATATTCCACCGCTTAGCACAATTTAACAACAACTAAAACTATTTTTAATTTCTCAAATTTCTCAATTTCATTTGAAAACTCCATTTTTAAGTTTCTTCCCTAGAAATTAACACTGTGATTTCAATTATTGTCCAAATTGCTTCGTTCAAATTACATTATCTTCGTTTCTTAATGAACTAACATAAACAAGCTTTAATTTACAGTTAATCATACTAATTGACCATCAAAATTGGTACTTTTACAAGCCATATGAGAAAACCTAACAATGTCATTATTTTCTACTGTTATACGAAAATTAGCATGCAATTTCCTTGTTTAAACATAATCTCTAATCATCATAAACATATGTAATCATCATAATTGAATTATATAGCAACCATTCTAAACCTATGAATTTCACAGAGTATAAAAATTATTGCCGTAAAGACATATATATATATATATATATATATATATATATATATAATATTGAGATTATGGAAGAATTACCTTTAATTAGCTTGCACAACCTTGCTAAACACAGAATTTGTTGTGAAAATTCTTAAGACTTCTCTCCAATTCCTCTGAAAACTCTCTTTTCTCTCTTCTCAGTAGACTAAACTCTTAGTTAAGCGTAAACAAATAAACTGATAAACCTTAATACTAATACTAATTAGGATATCAATTATAACGTATAAGTTATAATTACATTATATTTATTATTTAATTTATTTTATCTAGCTTATTTAAATTCAAAAATTAAAAATTCAAAAGGCACAAGGCTTTGTTTGGCAAAACCCTTTAAATATTAAAGACTTAATATTTTAAACCTTGTTTGGTAAAAACTAAATTAAACTCCATTAATTTATTTTAATAAACAATTTAGTTTATAATTTATAATCACATATTATTTATTTGGATTTCCATATCCAATAATAATCAAATAAATTAATCACATACTATATTTTAAATAAATTTTCCACTTTAACAAATATCACTAAATTATAATTTCATTATAATTTTATTTGATAATTTAATATACCACTTTAAATTATTAAATTGAAACAACAATATAACATATCATGTTATTTTGCAACTTTCTAAACTATAAATTAATTTAATTTAGAATATTATCTAGTTATAAATATTTACTAATAATAACCACATCAATAAAAATACTTATTTCATTTAATAAATATTTTAAATTACAATTACTAAAATCTTAGATTGTCACATTCTTTCCTTCTTACAAAGATTCTGTCCCCAGAATCGAAAACATAGATTAAACAAATAACTCATGGTACTATTAGACCTCACTTTTCCAATATATGAATATATATTTCTCTTCACACCAGATCACATATTTCAAAATATACAACACATACATATACATACTCAAACTCAAAACATCTCGTAATAAGAATTTTAAATTATTAAATTTCAATTTTAATAACTTATAAAAATTCGGGTTGTCATACCTGGCGCAGCTGCGCTGCACCCTAGTATAAATAAGGCGCAGCTGCACCATGTCGGGACCAGAAGCAAAAACAGACTCTGTTTTGCAGAGCCTTACCCAACATGATTCTTTTCAGTTTAAACATGTTCCAATCCACCATTTAAGGGTTCATACATGTAAACATACTTTCTAAACACATTATGTCATGCTAATTCACACTGATTAACAGAAAACTTCAAGTAATTCCTAAGAATTTGACTAACCCAACTAAGAACAAAAATTTAGGGTTATTCCTCTTGAAGCTTAATTGAATTCTCTAACACTTCTGATTACACTCCTTCAATTGCTCAGTAATTTCAATGAGGAAGGTGAGGGTCTCATTTATAGAAGAATGATTACATAGATAATACAATTACCTCCCAAATCAAACCAAAGGAATACAAGAATGTATAATGGATAAGAGAGAGTTGGTGATTTCACTCATGAATCCCACTCCCCATCCACTTATTAGTTCTATGTTGGTTGATTTTGAGATGAAGATAGAGTAGGCTAGCTAGCTTTTCATGTGGGAAGAATGAATTGGGCTCTTATTATGGGACAAGAGCAAAATCTCAGCATTTGCAAAAAAACGTACTACAACACTTGGTTTATAGCATATATACACATAATATATACTTTGGTTATATAATATGTATACACAATTCATTTCATATAACATAGGTTATAATGATTTAAAGGGCATACAATGTATTTACTAATTACAAGTTATCAAGTAGTGCACATACATATAATCCATGCACATTTTCTATTACCACTAAATACAATTGTGCATTGCTCATTACTTATTACCATAACTATTATTATTATAATCATAATAACTTAATGAAATCATTTTAATAAACAATTGATCTTATTATATGTCACTAGGGTATACATGAATGTTTACCCACACTTCATGTCATATAAACAATATTATTATGCAACTCACATGAATGTAATAACTCTCACTATATAGTCTATATATATAATATATAGACATATTAATGTGTCTCCTTGTACTATATTAAATATATAGGTAACTTGTAAGACCCCAACTTATTAATGAATAAAATTAAATTTTCTCTAAATATTATTGTGAATAATAAGGGGTTAATTTGATATAATACTTTGGTTATGGGTGAAATGTGCAAATTTTGTAAAATAAGCAAGTGGTTATAAAATATTCATTTTGTCGGTGAATATTCATTTGGTCGTGGAATATTCTTGCTGTCGGAAAATATTCATACGACGGCGCAGCCTTGTGTGGGCCCCATAACGAAAGCGATTGGATGAAGAAAATAACAAGTATAAGTTGTTTATAAATAACGGCGTAGTTGTTACCGTTAATACTGTTGGAATACCCGGTGGTTAAAATACAGTAGCACACGGTATTGCACCAATTATTGATTCTTACGTAAGAAGGCACTACTCAATAATTGTTACAGTAGTTATTATTCAATAATTGCTGCGTTGATATTTTATATTATTGTTGTTTCAATAATTATTGCTGCACAGTATATTCCTTTATCAGATCAATAATTCATATTATTTGAATAATATTATTAGATAACATTATTGGCAATGTCTAGAAAGTTCTGTCTAAGGAGAGGTTTGGTCATCTAATTGCGCGCCAGTAAGGAGAAATCCTTATTGGAAAGCCCCCTCTTTCCTGGGAACGGTCTGGTTGTCATAAATGTGATTCTATAATATTATTTGTGAATAATTAATTATTGATTCATATGATAAGGAAATATTTATTTTATGTGGATATAAGTGAGGGATATATTTTTGTGGTTAAAAATGAAGGAGTTAATGTTGAGGTTTTTATCAGTATTTTTGTCGGAATGGAGGTATTAAAAATCAGGATTTTTGAGATATTTTGCGGGGGTTATAATTTTTAATCCGACCGTTGGATCGTGGTAATTTTTGGATATGTTATACATATATAAGTTGAGTATATGTCCACAAATTTTAAACCGTTAAAAATGAACGTATGATTTATTATGAATTTTACGAGATGACTGGTTCAGAAATTGTTGAATTTTCGGAGTTAATCATTTTGGTAGAAAATTCTAGAATTGGTGGGCCCCACTCTTGGTTGGTGAATAAATGTGCTGAGATTTTTATTTAAATGTGGTGGGTGGGAATAGTAGCAGGTAAAGCCATCAGATTGCAGGTTAAGTCTGCTTCGGCGTGCTAACATTTTTCTATAAATAGAGGGCTAAATTAGAATTGAAAATCACACCAGAAACAAGTTTTCTCTCTTTCTCTCTCTAGATTATTGAGTGTATTTTGTGAGTATTTAGATACTTTGAGAGTTTCTATTCATCAGAGCAAGTTTCTTTCAGCCTTATACCGGTATTCCGACCAGAAGTACTGATATTTTGAGGTAAGGGATATTATTTTCTTCTTAAATGATATTATTTTCTTCAATATCATTGTGCTGAAATATTGATATGAACTTTTTATCAAATTTAGAACTTTTTGTGTCGGGGTTACTATTCACGTATACGTTACTATTCACGTATACGGCACTATTTACGAATACAGCACTATTCACCGAAAAATAAAATTTTTCCTTTTTGTCCAAGATGTCTATTATGGTTACTATCTTTGATTGTATCCATGTTTTGATCTTTATTTTTGAATTCTGCTTCACAATTGATTATTATGAAGTATTATTGATCTTGGATAAACTGTTATGCGAATCCCTACAATTTGTCCTTCTGTCTCACTAGATTCGTTCTCTTTAAAATATTTTTCATCATCCTCAGTCCTAAATGATGATATTACTGAATATCTTTGGCCTGTAGTGCAAAGATGTATGATTACTTGATGAATATCTTTGGCCTGTAGTGTAAAGATGAACATGTGTTGAGATGAACATGACTGACATGTGATACAAATGAATATCTTTGGCCTGTAGTGCAAAGATGAATATTTGGATAAAGATGATTATTAATTGATGTTACAGGGATAAAATATTGATGATGGACTTTTAAATCTTAGAAGATAGTAGAATCCATTCTCTACTTGACTCTTCTAATGGTTTGCTGTTTCCGCTGCAGTTGTTGATCTAAAACTTGTTGTCGATTATATTCTATCAGATTTTTTCCTGTTGAATACTAATGATAATTTGTTGTATATTATCTTAGTCATAATATTCTTTACTAGGCTAGTTGAGCTCACCCTTTTCCTTTTTGTTCCATTTTTCTTCTCAGGAGGTGAGAATATAGCAAGATCTAGTCGGGGTATGGAGTGATGGTTCTAGAAAGATGTTTTAGCAGTCCTCACTATTTCTGTAAAATAGTGTTTGAATAATTGTATTGAGGACTTATTTTAGTGTGGATATTGTCTAGAAGACAATATTTGTATTTAAACTCACAATATGTGTTGTCGTGTTTTGCACGACAATTGTATTATTGAAGTTGTAGTTTACTTTCTGTACCATGTATTTGGTGACTCAGAATGGGTGCTGTATACCTATTTTGGGGGCGTCACAGTTGGTATCAGAGCTTAGGGATATGATCCCTGGCTGAGATATGAGACAAGAACTAGGAGGGGAGAGACGGGAAATTCCTTCGCTAGTATGACCTGAATAAGTTTATTTGGTAATTATTTGGTCGGTCAGAGTATAGGGATAATATATGACATGGCTATTAATCCTTATTTTATGGCAGTATATAAGAATGGCAGCTGAGAACGTTAATAATGGAGTAAATCAGACCGTGGAGACACCTTTGATCACTACCCAGGGGAACGTGCAACAGGAAGACAATATTCCTCCTGTAAACAACGTTACTGAGCAAACGATGAATGATGGAATGTTTAAGAGCTTTTTGCAGTTCATGCAAAATCAGACGAGGGAGACTCGTGTGCAGAATACGGGTAAAAATGATAACAACGCACGGTTTGTCACAGCCAAGCAGTTCAAAGAATTGGGACCACCAGAATTTAAGGGAAAGCCGGATCCGATCATGGCGAAAACGTGGGTCAAGCAAATTACCAAGATATTTGATGTCTTGGGATGCACGGAGGAACAGAAGGTTCCATTCGCCACCTTTATGTTCCGCGGTGAGGCAGACTACTGGTGGGAGTCTGTGAAGCGTACCCAGCCTGACGCACTCAACATGTCCTGGGAAATATTTCAAAAAC
Organism: Panax notoginseng; assembly: GCA_016801055.1. Taxonomy (NCBI): domain Eukaryota; kingdom Viridiplantae; phylum Streptophyta; class Magnoliopsida; order Apiales; family Araliaceae; genus Panax; species Panax notoginseng. The sequence goes on from CM029018.1 coordinate 185,091,803, forward strand.
TATTTAATGACAAGTACTTTCCTGAAAGTATTCGTCATATGAAGGAGGTGGAGTTTATCAGACTGGAACAAGATAACATGACGGTGTTCCAGTACGAGGCGAAGTTTGCAGAGTTATCCAGGTTTTCACCTCATTTGGTCGAAAATGAGGAACGAATGACAAAAATGTTTCTGAGAGGTTTAAAACTCGAGATTCGGCAATATCTTATCTCTCATAAATTTTCTTTATATTCAGATGTTGTAAATAGGGCTCAATTATTAGAGCGAGATAATGAGTATGTGCAACCGAGAGACCACAACCAGGGTCATACCGGTGGCGGCAGTCATCGAAGCAATGAAAACCAGCAGGGAGGAAAATATTCGGACAAAAGCGGTAACCACTCTGGTGGTAATCGTGGACGTGATAATAAAAGGAGTGAGTCGGGAGGAGATTTCAAGAAGAGAAGGTACAACAATGATAATGTGAAGACAGCACAAACATCAACTATTTCTAGGGGAGGAGAACGACCACCGGTCGTATGTTACAAATGTGGAAAAGAGGGACATATCAGTCCAAACTGCCCACAACAATCCAAGGTATGTTATAACTGTGGTAAGGAGGGTCATATAGCTCGAGAGTGTTCTATAGCAAAACCAAGTTCAGCGGGGATGGTGACTCTAAAAGCTGTCCCGGATAAGTCAAAATCAGCGATTCCTGGAAGAGCGTTTGTCGTGACTGGCCAAAACGTGAGAAACCCGAACGAGGTGATCACGGGTAAGCTAATCTTAAATTCTTGCGAAGTTTATACTTTACTAGATACCGGTTCTACCCATTCTTTTATCTCTCCTACTTGTGCTCAACGTTTAAACTTGACTCCGGAGAAATTAGACTTTGACCTATCTGTGGAGACTCCGTTAGGAGAAACTTTCATTACATCTATAGTTTATAAATCTTGCTTAATCCAAGTTGGCACAATCACATTACCTGTTGACCTTATCTCTTTAAAGGTACTTGCTTTTGATGTGAATTTAGAAATTGATTGGTTAACTACTCATCATGCCAAAATTGATTTTTTTCGTAAGGTTGTTAGTTTTCATATTTCTAACCAACCTGTTATGCGAATTCAAAGCAACCAAACCATTAAAATCAATCGCTGTTATATCAAGCCATAAAGCCATTCGTTTATTAAAAAATAGATGTCAAGCTTTCTTAGCCCATGTCATGGACTTGAACAAAAATACGTCAGATTTGAATGATATTTCTGTTAATGAATTTCCTAACGTATTTCCTGAAGAATTTTCTGGCCTAACCTAGAGCGTGATATTGAATTTTTGTATTGATCTTTAACCCGATACAAAATCCATTTCTAAAATCTCATATTGAATAGCTCCTATTGAACTTCAGGAGTTAAAAACTCAACTATAGAAGTTGGTACCCGAGCCTCTATCTGGTGACTTCCTTTGTGGAATGCACCAAAGCCAGACTCTCCGTAAGGGACTCTATATTTTTGTGGTGGTAAAACAATAGGTGTCATTGTGACGTGCTATCCAAGATTGGGATATGAATCACAATTGAGAGCAACCGAAGTCAGTGACCAAAGTACGTAGCTTTCTGGGTTTAACTGGTTACTATCGGAGATTCGTGGAAGGATTTTCTCGAATCGCTACTCCGTTAACTTAGCTGACTCAGAAAGATACAAAATTCGTATGGAGCGAGGAATGCGAGAAGATTTTCCAATAGCTCAAGAGGCGACTCATTCGGAACCTGTTCTGACCATACCATCCTGAAAAAGCGAACGTGGTAGCTGACGCGTTGAGTAGAAGATTGTACGCGAGTACGAGTGTGATATTGTTGAACACAAGGACCTATTTTGTATAATTTATAAATGATAGAGATAGAGTTAATGACTCTAGGGACCCACGTGATGATATACGAGTAAAATTGACTTTAATCGATAACGTTAAAGCCGCTCAAGCTACAGACTTGGAGCTGATGAATATAAGGAAGAAAGTGCAAGAAGGTGCTATTCCAGAAAGCCCCCTCTTTCTTGGGAACGGCCTGGTTGTCATAAATGTGATTCTGTAATATTATTTGTGAATAATTAATTATTGATTCATATGATAAGAAAATATTTATTTTATGTGGATATAAGTGAGGGATATATTTTTGTGGTTAAAAATGAAGGAGTTAATATTGAGGTTTTTATCAGTATTTTTGTCGGAATGGAGGTATTAAAAATTAGGGGTTTTGAGATATTTTGCGGAGGTTGTAATTTTTAATCCAACCGTTGGATCGTGGTAATTTTTGGATATGTTATACATATATAAGTTGAGTATATGTCCACAAATTTTGAACCGTTAAAAATGAACGTATGATTTATTATGAATTTTACGAGATGACTGGTTCAGAAATTGTTGAATTTTCGGAGTTAATCATTTTGGTGGAAAATTCTAGAATTGGTGGGCCCCACTCTTGGTTGGTGAAGAAATGTGCTGAGATTTTTATTCAAATGTGGTGGGTGGGAATAGTAGCAGGTAAAGTCATCAGGTTGTAGGTTAAGTCTGCTTCGGCGTGCTAACATTTTCCTATAAATAGAGGGCTAAGTTAGAATTGAAAATTACACCAGAAACAAGTTTTCTCTCTTTCTCTCTCTAGATTATTGAGTGTATTTTGTGAGTATTTAGATACTTTGAGAGTTTCTATTCATCAGAGCAAGTTTCTTTCAGCCTTATACCGGTATTTCGACTAGAAGTACTGATATTTTGAGGTAAGGGATATTATTTTCTTCAATATCATTATGCTGAAATATTGATATGAACTTTTTTATTAAATTTAGAACTTTTTGTGTCGGGGTTACTATTCACGTATACGTTACTATTCACGTATACGGCACTATTCACGAATACGACACTATTCACCGAAAAATAAAATTTTCCCTTTTTGTCCAAGATGTCTATTATGGTTACTATCTTTGATTGTATCCATGTTTTGATCTTTATTTTTGAATTTTGCTTCACAATTGATTATTATGAAGTATTATTGATCTTGGATAAACTGTTATACGAATCCCTACTATTTGTCCTTCTGTCTCACTAGATTCGTTCTCTTTAAGATATTTTTCATCATCCTCAGTCCTAAATGATGATATTACTGAATATCTTTGGCCTGTAGTGCAAAGATGTATGATTACTTGATGAATATCTTTGACCTGTAGTGCAAAGATGAACAGGTGTTGAGATGAACATGACTGACAGGTGATACAAATGAATATCTTTGGCCTGTAGTGCAAAGATGAATATTTGGATAAAGATGATTATTAATTGATGTTACATGGATAAAATATTGATGATGGACTTTTAAATCTTAGAAGATAGTATAATTTATTTTCTACTTGACTCTTCTAATGGTTTGCTGTTTCCGCTGCAGTTGTTGATCTAAAACTTGTTGTCGATTATATTCTATCAGATTTTTCCCTGTTGAATACTAATGATAATTTGTTGTATATTATCTTAGTCATAATATTCTTTACTGGGCTAGTTGAGCTCACCCTTTTCCTTTTTGTTCCATTTTTCTTCTCAGGAGGTGAGAACATAGCAGGATCTAGTCGGGGTATGGAGTGATGGTTCTAGAAAGATGTTTTAGCAGTCCTCACTATTTCTGTAAAATAGTGTTTGAATAATTGTATTGAGGACTTATTTGAGTGTGGATATTTTCTAGAAGACAATATTTGTATTTAAACTCACAGTATGTGTTGTCGTATTTTGCACGACAATTGTATTATTGAAGTTGTAGTTTATTTTCTGTACCATGTATTTGGCGACTCAGAATTGGTGTTGTATACCTATTTTGGGGGCGTCACATAACTACCATATAATAAAGGTTTATTATATTGTATACTTGCACAAATTAATCAAGTAAATATAATCATATAATATTTATTATTCTCTTACTCATTAATTATTATTTATTCATAGTAATTATTAATCAACACATTATCAATTAATTTCCCATAATTTCAATTAATCAATATGTTCAAATCCTGCCACTATATTCAAATAAATTGAATATTTAATTAATAATAATCCTATCAATTCTTTGATATTAAAGTCTTATGGTTAGTCCACTAATTTTAAATAAACTATTAGTGACTCCCTTTAGTCATTTCATAAATTCACATAACCACATAAGGTTTAAATAGACTCATAAAACTAATTCATAAAAATTAAATCACATATTTATTTAATAAGGAGTTTAAAATTCACGATCATTACAATCACTATTGGGGGATATCTGATATTCATCACCAAAAATTAAAATGACTGTTTTTACAAACCTTTTAAGACTCAATATAGTCGTGCTTTTACCGATCCGCACATAATCATCAACGGAATCCGTTGAAACACCATATGCAAGCATCTGTATTGAGGCAATTATCTTTTGTAGAGAAGATAAACCGAGTTGTCCTGCATCATTCATTTTTTAGACGAAGGATGAATCATACGCTTCAACTGCTCTTTGAATTTGGAAGAAAAGCGGGCGCCGCATTTGAAACCTTCTCCAAAATAGATACGGGGGTATGTAGGATGTTTAGTAAAATAATCACGAAAAAGTCGATTATGACCTTCATGTCTTCCACGATTAATGGTAATACGACCTTGCACAGAACCACGATGACGTGATGTATGTCTATTGACATTTTATTATTCTTCTTCAATAGCAGTCATGCCTAAATATTTTCCATATGCTTCTCCATCTTCTTCTTCATCCATGTGTAACATAGCTAATTCGAATTGACGAGACATATTTAAAATAACGTATTTGACTGAAAGACTGAAGTTGAGATGAGTGAATATGATAGACTAGACGTGCCTTATATTTATAGATGTAGTTTGTTCTTTAAAATATAGCCGTTGTACTACAAGAAAAAGGCCTAACAACGACTGCCTATCAACGACTGTATTCGGTCGTTGCTGATCATCTACGACCGACTGCGGTCGCTGATAGGCGTCGCATAAAATCTGGTCGCTAGAATGCACATCAACGACTACTATTAGCGACCGACCTATCTGCAACTGATATTAGCGACCGAAATCGTCATTTTGATCGCTAAGATGAGTCAGCATGGTTCAGGGCCACAGGCTGACGTGGGCCACGTGTCAGTGACTGCAATTAGCGACCGCACGCAGTCACTAATAGCCTCATGTAATTAGTGGTCGCTAATACTTATCAGCGACCGCATGCGGTCGCTGATGTAAAAAACCTGGAAAATAGATTTTTCCTGTTTTGTAGAATTCCTAAAAAATTGTACCTGTTTTGTACCTGCTTTATCCCAACACATATAAACATGCACAACAATATAACATCCATCGTCCATATACCGACACATACACCAAACTTGTATATAAAGTATATAAACCTTTAAAAACCAATATGAATTGAATAAATATAAACAAATCTAATGTTTAGGTAACATTCAGACATACAAAGAATGAATATAAAAGTACAAGATTCTCAAATAACTATAATTAAATCAGTCGTCAAGCATCATTGTCCAAATTAGTTTCTACTTGATCTTGATCACCCTGTAATTATCAAAATAATAAAACAAGTTACATATATGTTGATACTGATGTTACGATAATATACAGTTGTTTTTAAACACAACAATATATATATATATATATATATATATATAAGTCACTACTTTGATTGTAATAAATAAGATTGATTACCTCGTCGCCATCCCCATGTTGTATTGATGCTGCTGCTGCCACTGCATCAGCTAACTCATCAGGACTCAGAGCCGCCAGATGCCCGCCCAGTATCTTTAGAAGATCGCAATCTCGACATATAGCTCTCACATAGTCAGCAAGAGTATGAGCAACTGGATGACTCGATGACTGTAAAGACTGGGTAGCAGAGCTGCCTGAGCCACTGAAGGATAGGCGTCGTCGTTGTCCTTGACCTGTGATACAGTTCTTCTTCACAACAAACGCCCTCTCGCACAACTCTTGATCAATTGGCGGACGTAGAGTGCCTTCAGGATATCACTCATTCAATAAACACTTATAAGTATCATGTCATCATGTTAAAAATTAAATAGTTAAAAATAAATTATGTAAGCATTGGTAAACAAGATCAAGTTGTTAAAACTTATTACCGCTATCTGGATAGTATCAGGCAGACCATCACGGGTGGCCACGTACACATCCAGCCAATGGATAAGCTGACCTTGAGACTGAGACTCCTATACAAAAAATATTCTAATATTACTAAGTAAAAATGTGATATATATTCTACAATTCATGATTGTAAACATATTAAAACTTGTAAATATGTACCCTGGCGGTGATATGCTGCAACTGTGAAATAATGTTGCCTTTGTATGTTCCTCTAGCCTTTTTGCCATCGGGTACACTCGAGGATCTGTTGGTGGCAGTAGTCTTTCATCTTTTCACCCAACTCTCAACTCTCCATTGGGCACACATCTCAGCCCATATGTACAGGGTACACCACCAGGGGCTATGCTCGTGCATGTAATCCTCTCCCTGACCTGGATTATCAATCGATGCATTGTGAAGGGCTTTTTGTCATTCTTTATTCAAATTGTCTTTGGTGCGGACGGCGCACTTCTGCCAGAATAATGTTTGTATCACTGAAGCCTACGCGTCCTCCCATCTATACCTTTTCTACAAATAAAATAACAATAATAACATTACTAAAAAGTTATCCTTAGAATATTATATTATCTGTCATAATTAAAAAAAAGCATACCTGAAATTCAGCCCAAACTGCATCCTTGTGGGCGATAGGTGTGCTCGCCCACGTAATCATAGGTGTAGGCCAATTCTGTAAGCACAGCTGTGATATGCACTTGACGATCTTATTATCTGAAAAATCACTATAATATACAACAATTTACATCAACGATAAGTAGATATATTAAAGCAATTTACATCTAAGTTCTATATATCTTGTATAAATAGAATCTAAAATGCTTATATATAAATGATGCGGGACGTACGTGCTATTCGGAGGAGGACGAAACTGAATAAGAATCCGATCATCCGGATTAGTAGGGGCCTTGGACACATGATTAGGCCCCCTACCCAAGCCGCGCTTTTTCTGCGTTGCTTCAGAAGCCATCTATATATTACAAATTTCATGATGTTATTATGAGTTATATTTGATTACATGCATATATGAATATAAAATGACAATAATGACAGGAAATTGCATTTAAATAGCAAAGTACATAAACATGACAGTGATATAAAGATGTTGGTATGAGTTATATTTGATTACATGTATATATATAAATATAAAATGACAATAATGACAAATTGCATTTAAATAGTTAAGTACATAAACATGACAATGATATAAAAAAAATATGTAATGCTAAACATACATTTCATTTGTTCAAGTGTCAATGTCTTATTCAGAATCATCTTGTATACGTATTACAGATTCATAGCCATCATCTGCTTCAGATTCAGTGTCAGATTCAATCAATAACTCTTCCTCCTCAGTATCAATGTCATCTGACACAAGTATTGACTCAAGATCTAATTCATGTGGTTCATCTCCACCATCTAGCTGGATTACTTCATTGTCATCCTCCACATTTATTATAGTTTGACTATGAAGCATCTACTCTTTGTAAATCTCCCTATCAACTACTTCTACACGACTGTGCGTGGGAGTATGAATTATAACTTGCCAATCTGTAGGCGGTCTATCCTTTTTCCTAACAGGACTAGGAGTGTAGTATACTTGTAATGTTTGAGTTGGTAAAACAAACGGTTCGTTGGAGTATGCAGACCTGTGGAGGTCAATATCGACGATTCCATGTCTGTCAACACATATCCCTTTTTCTGAATTAAACCAACGACACTTGAACAAGTTAATATGACCCCCGTACGTGCCTTTGTACGACAACTCTATAATTTCCTCCAACTCTCCATAAAAGGCACGACCAAGCTCATTGTAACAATCTCCTTGGACACACACTCCAGAGTTCGTTATTCTTTTACCGCGCCCATATGCCTTTGTATGAAATTCACAATCATTTATTTCGTAACCATTGCAACTGACTTGGTCCCTATCTGGTCCCACAGCTAGGACTTGTACATTAGCCGGAATCGTTGATCCCTCAGTCAAAGCCTACAAAAACTCCAGCTTATTAAATGAAGTCATAGTTAATATATATATATATATATATATATATATATATATATATATATATATATATGTCGTGCTTAAGAAATTGAACTTACTTTGCCCTTTAGCCAAAGTGCAAATTTTTTATCACGATTGATTTGAATATCTTTATCAGTTATACTGGGATGCTTCACTTTTAACTCGTCATCGTACAATCTATACAATGTTATAAACATTAACATATTGAAATAAATTTGTAAGTTAAGAGATAAATTATCAAGTTTACATGTGTACCTCACAAATTCGTCAATCTCATCGCAATTGAGAAGAACGTAAGTATGTGCAGCATGTAATTCTTGCTCAGAGAGGAATATGCGCTTCCCTTTTCTATAAGCACGACCCGATAGACCAAATACAGAGAGCCGACCATTTAGTTCAACATTTTCCCCATCATCATGTCTTGATACTCGATTGGCCTTTGTCAAGACTTCGTCTAGAAAATAGTCTGAGACAAACATAGATATCTCATCGAAACTGTATGCCTCACATATCGACCCCTCGACATAAGCTCTATTCTTCACCTTCCTCTTAAGGTTTCCCATCACCCTCTCGAAAGGGTACATTCATCTATATTGAACTGGACCCCCAACACGAGCTTCATAGGGAAAATGGATTTGCAAATGCTCCATGTAGTCAAAAAAACTAGGTGGGAATATTTTTTCCAGTTTACACGTGATCTCTATGATGTTCTTCTCAAATACAGACATGTCCTTCTCATTTAATGTTTTTGAACATAAGTCTTTGAAGAAACGACTAAGATCCGTCAAAGCATCCCATATTAGTTTATCAAGCAGATCCCGAAATGTTATAGGCATGAGTCTCTCCATGAACACATAACAATCATAACTCTTCATCCCTTGTAATTTTCCACCCGTAACATACCTTGCAATGTTTGACGCATATCCATCTGGTAGTTTCAAAGACTTAACCCATGTGCACACATCTTCAACTTGCTTTTTGGACAAATGTGTACCTTGCATGCGATTTGACAATCTTACCATTAGGAGATTCATAAAGTTCTAATCCAGGATGCTTACAAATATCTTTCATGTCTAAACGTGCCTTATCATTATCTTTTGTCTTCCCCGTAACATTCATCACGGTGTTAAACACATTGTCGAACACATTCTTCTCAATATGCATCACATCTAGATTATGACGAATTAAATTTGTAGACCAATAAGGCAGTTCCCAAAAGATGCTTCTCCTAACCCAGTTATGAGATTCACCAAACCCATTGATTATGTTTGTGGCATCAATCTTACCAAATAGGATGACCGGCAATCTCATCACACGATCTCGCATCTCCGTTCCCGACAATCGCGGTGCAGGCATATCATTGTCTACTTTCTCTTTCCTGAAGTATTCTCTATTTCTTTGAAACAACTGATCTACCGGCAAGAACCGATGATGACAATCAAACCAGTAAAGCTTTCGACCTTTTGATAGATTGAAAGACTTTGTATGCTCCATACAATACGGACAAGCCAACTTCTCGTGTGTAGTCCATCCAGCTAACATACCTTAAGCTGGGAAGTCACCTATAGTCCACATAACCGCTGCCCTAAGGTTGAAATTTATTTTCGTTGCAACATCCCAAGTCTGTACTCCATCCTCCCACAATACCTTCAACTCGTCTATAAGAGGTCTCAAGTAAGCATCTAAGTTCTTTCCAGGACTCTTAGGACCAGGAACCACGAGTGAAAGAAATAAGTATGGTTGTTTTATACATATCCAAGGAGGCAAGTTGTACGGAGTAACAATCACAGGCCAACATGAGAACGGAACAGCTGAGTGGCCAAACGGATTGAAACCATCTGTGGACAATCCAAGCCTCACATTTCTAGGTTCCAATGCAAACCCAGGATGTGCTAAGTTAAAATCTTTTCAAGCCTGCCCATCTGCTGGATGATTTAGTTCTCCATCTTTAGCTGGAGATTTCGCATGCCAACTCATATGTTCAGCTGTTCTTGAAGACATATACAATCTTTTTAGTCGATGTGTTATTGGAAAATACCTTAGAATCTTAAACGGTATACTTGATTTTTTTGTAGTCACACCCTCTTTATTAGGCTTAAACCGATCATGACTGCAAAACGTGCACCTTGTCATCTATTCATTTTCCTTATAAAACAACATGCAATCGTTGGGACATGCATCGATCTTTTGGTATCCAAGACCCAACTTCTTCACCATTTTCTTACAAAAGCAATAATTACCAGGTAATTTCTCACCGTCAGGCAACATACTCTTAATGGCCTTCAAAAGCGACTCAAAACACTCATGGCTCATGTTGTGATCAGCCTTGATGTTAAGTAATGTCGCCACTGCAGACAATATAGTGTGTTTGGTGCAACTATGCCAAATGGCTCGCTACCCTCGTCTAACAACTTAAAGAAGTCTTTGGCATCAGAATTCATAGGTTGCTCTCTGCCTTGTTCCCAATCAAAATCTGGCCTTGCAATATCATGAACCATTTCATTCATACGATGAGTACTACTGCCCGAATTGTGTACTTCTGTGATGCCACCATCTCTTCTCTGCCCATGTGCCCACCAGCATTCTTCGTAATTTTTCATGAACCCAGAAACAAGTAAATGATAGTTTACCAGGTCTCTGTCCATATAATTTATATTCTTACACTTCAAACATGGACATCGTATCTGCGACTGACCATTCATACATTCCGGGTGACTATACGCATACTCCAAAAACACTTGGCAACTAGCTCTAAATTCAGTTGTAGCATCTATCTGGGCACTTGACTTTCGTCGTGCCATCCAACTACAGTTTGAATATGACTTGAGCATACTTGTAAGCATATGATTAACATTTAACCATACTTGTAAGCATATGACTTGAGCATACTTGTAACCATATGACTTGAGCATACTAGCTAACTAACTATTAAGGACATCTAAATTCGGGTAGCAAGTACTATAAAGAGCAGTTAATAGTAAGCACATAAAGAGCTCGTTAGAGCATTTATCTCTTAGTTCTTTAACTTATTTTTGGAGATAAGACACTGGAATCCATGGTTGTCATGCTTTTACTATTATATAGCTAAAATGAGTATTAACGTGCAAGGAAAGCTGTAACATTTAGTATATATGACAAGATGAGACTGAAAACTACAAAGTAGCTTCCAAGACTTGAATAGGTACCTCTTAGTGATTAATTAATAATAATTTTAATTTGACTAAAAGACAATTTGCACCCTAAATTTTACACCGATGTTGACTTTTGCACCCCAAACCGAAAAAGGTATCTAAGTACACCCCAAATTTTATTATACGTAACAAAACGCACACTTTCTTCACTTAACGGGTCAAAATTGACCGGCTAAGGCGGTAACAAAAGTTCGGGGTGCAAATTGTAACGGTTTAAAAAATTGGCAAAAATAATTAATTTTAAATAAAATAAAATGATATAAAATATAAGAATTTTTAAAAAATAGAATTTTTAAATAGTTAGCATACAATTACCATACAATTAAAAAAAAAATTTTTAAACTGTTATAAATTTTTTTTTAAAACAAAATAAATTTTTTTAACAAATTTTTTTTAAACTGTTTTTAAATTTTTTTTTTAAAACTGTTATAAATTTTTTTTAAACCTGTTATAAATTTTTTTTTAAACTATTAAACTTTTTTTTTTAAGACAAAATAATTTTTTTTAACTGTTTTTAACAAAAAATTTTAAACTGTTTTTAACAAAAAAAAATTTAGACTGTTATAAAAAAAAATTTAAACTGTTATATAATTTTTTTTAAAACAAAATAAATTTGTTTAACAATTTTTAACAAAAAAAATTTTAAACTGTTAATTTTTTTTTAAAATAAAATAAAGTGTTTTAACAAAAAAAATTTAAACTGTTTTTAACAAATTTTTTTAAAACTATTTTTAACAAATTTTTTTAAAACTGTTTTTAACAATTTTTTTTTAAACTGTTATAAATTTTTTTTAAAACTGTTTTTAACAAAAAAAAAATAAAACTGTTATAAAAAAATTTCTAACTGTTATAAAAAAAATTTAAAAACAAAATAAATTGTTTTAACTGTTTTTAGCAATTTTTTTTAAACTGTTTTTAACAAATTTTTTTTTAGACTGTTATAAAAAAAAATTTTAACTGTTATAAATTTTTTTAAAAACAAAAAAAATTTGTTTAACGGTTTTTAACAATTTTTTTTAGAACTGTTAATTTTTTTTTAAAAACAAAATAAATTTTTTTAACTGTTTTTAACAAAAAAAAAAAATTAAACAGTTTTTAACTATTTTTTTTAAGCTGTTTTTAACAAAAAAAATATTAAAACTGTGATAAAAAAAAATTTAACTGTTATAAAAAAAACAAAAAAAAATCGTTTTAACTGTTTTTAGCAAAAAAAACTTTAACTGTTTTTAACAAAAAAAATTTAGACTGTTATACTTTTTTTTTAAACTGTTATAAAAAAATTTTAAAACAAAATAAATTTTTTTTAACTGTTTTTAACAATTTTTTTTTAAACTGTTTTTAACAAATTTTTATTTAAACTGTTATAAACTTTTTTTTAACTGTTATAAATTTTTTTTTAAAACAAAACAAATTTTTTTAACTGCTTTTAGCAATTTTTTTTTAAACTGTTTTTAACAAAAAAAAATTTAGACTGTTATAATTTTTTTTAAACTGTTATAAATTTTAGTTTGTTTTAAAAAAAATTTGTTAAAAAAAGTTTAAATTTTTTTAAACTGTTATAATTTGCACCCCAAACTTTTGTTACCGCCTTAGCCGGTCACTTTTGACCGGTTAAGTGAAGAAAGTGTGCGTTTTGTTACGTATAATGAAGTTTGGGATGTACTTAGATACCTTTTTCGGTTTGGGGTGCAAATTGTCTTTTAGTCTTTTAATTTTGTCTTGGCTTTTGTTGTATATTTGATATTTTTTTGGAGTTGTAAGCAATTATGAGATACGTCTCCATTCTTTTCTCATGTCCAAACCCAAAGGCAGACACCAGTCCCTAAAAGATTTTACTTTCGCCAGTGGGGAAACAGCATGGCCTCGCCCCGGACTAATTCTCCGGTGAAGGCACACTACTTTTTCAAGATTATTCTCTCAGACATTGTTCCAGATAGTAAGATGGTATGTATTTGCCAACCCTATATATATATATATATATATATATATATATATATGCTATTGTACATGTTTATATAATTAAGAAAGAGACGACAAGAAGTACATCTATGAGGTTATCTGGGAAGCTGCTTTTGATTTGTTTAGAAACCAACATCAAAACCAATGAATTTTTCTGTTTACTTGATTACAAACTTATGGCTTTTAGTTTATGATCCCAAAAAAAATGAAGTAATAGATTCCTAGTTAACAAATAGGGCTCGACCCATGTATTGTTTTGGCTTAGTATCTTATGATCAACAAAAACAAAAACTTAAAATTTGTGGAGAAGGGAAAGAAAAGTTGGATTTTATACATGTTATCCTCTTAGAGAAAATTTATATGTTAATTGTTATCCTCTGAGAGAGTATTGGTGCTACATTAGGAGTTCCCTTCAATATAATGTTGCTAAAGCCAAACCCTACACCCAACACTAATCCTATAAGCACTACACAAGTAGTTTCCAGTCTATCTATCTTTTCTTTTCCTAATCTTCCCTCCTCACGTTTTGGTTCAGTGGCTAACAGTACCAAATGAACATAACAACTACCCACAATAATTGCATGCACTATATCTTCAATACATAAAACTTTAGCAGATAGGATAAACAAAAACTTAACTATGTAAATAATTAAGATGACTTATATATTTCAAGTCAATAACCAAAAACCCTCAAGTCAATTGCATAGAAAAATTACAAAGGCAAAACCAAAAATCATCTCCAGTTTCTTCTCTACAACACAATGGCTTAACCAACTAAAAATTACACAGAGACATCAAAACTAGAAAACTATAAAAATTATTGCATAGTTAGGATTACTATGCTGAAAACTATATAATACCCAATTCAGAAATCTATATAACACCCAATTCAGAAATCTATATACCACATTCAACATTAATCTTCAAATTTAGAAAACTATAAAAATTATTGCATAGTTAAGGTTACCTGTGGGCGGCGACAGTGATGGCAGTGGTGGCTGTGGCGGTGGCGGGTGGCGTGCTTCTTCTCCCCCTTCTCCCCCTTCTTTCTATCTGCTCCCTCTTTTTTTTCCTTCGTCTCTGTGTCAAGTACTGGTTACATTAAGTTTGATCAGCCACCGCCATTAGTGATCACACGCGGTCGCTAATTTTTAATGACATGGACTTTTCAGCGACCGCATGCGGTCGCTGCTGTTAAGTAATCGTACAAAACCTTCGCGCCAACATTTCGTGTCAAATTTTGGGAGGCAAATTTGTTTTAGCGACCGCATGCGGTCGCTGATATTAAATAGCGACTGGATTAAATCACGGTCGTAGATGGCGGTCGCTATTACTAATATCAGCGACCGCATGTGCGGTCGCTGATAGTATTGGTTGCTGTTGGGCCTTTTCCTTGTAGTGTTGGAATATGGTCGTTGAAGTTTTTTTTTAATTCTTTGATTATTTAAATCTTTTTATATTATAGTTCACGTGATAGTCCATATAATTGTCAATCTGCTGGAAGAATTGAATACTAAAATATATTTGTTGATGTCATATGGACTAAATATAATATACGGGATAGTCCATTTGTTGGAGATTCTATTAGCTCATTGTCCCTCATTAGCATAATAACCTTACACCTTATGCTTACTAATTAATGACTCAGCATCATGTGCTTACATCATGTGCTTACTCTTAAATTCTCAACATATATAGGTTATATACATATATTACATATATTACGTAATACATTATAGAAAAATAATATTTTCACATAAAAATTTAATATTTCTATATGATATCTCTCATATGAATAGTAAATAAGTCCCATCTGCAGTGAGAGAGACTCATGTAGAAATTTCATTTTAACATATGAAAATATAAATTTCTTATATTATATTCCAAATACTTACATATGTTCTTTTACTGCATTCCTTTTTAATATAATATTACCTTATACATATTTCCATATACATATATAAATTCATGTATTCTAATTACATGTATTCCAATTAATCAAACATAAATAATTATATATTTATATTATGTATAAAAAATACTCCACAAATTATGAAGTTAATTTCATAATTAAAATAAACACTTTTAGTGCAATGAATCCCTAATTTAAATGATTAATATCTCCTTCATTAATTATTTTAAATAACTCATTTAATTTATACAATTAATATTGTACAATTAAATTAAATTTACTCCTTACTTCCATAAATTGTGTTCAAACAATTTATTTATATATTAAATATATAATTTAATATATTCAATCATTTATTCAAATAAGAATTTAATTTACTAACTTGATACCAATATACATATTTTATATATTAGATCTTATCTCATATTTTTAATTTACATTCATTTGGAATAATATTAAATATTAGACCATTATTCATCTTACATTTAATTATTGTAACATATATAATACAACTTTCATCATTAACTAAATAAATTTCTTTATTCAATTAATTAAATTGAATATTTTAACCCTCCAATTTTCAAATAGTGAATTGATTACCTCAGTATTTAATTTATATTTGTTTGACATAATATAATATACTAGCTGTGTCTCGTGCCTCCGGCACTATATGGACGGTGAGATTTATCCTAAACTTTGGACAGACCAGATAATTTATTAGGGTTAGCAGAAAATTCAAAATTAATTGTATTTTATTAAATATATTAAGCCATTACATAAATAAATTACATTCATATATAATATATTAAAATAATGATTTTAATTAACTCTCTCATTTTATTAAAACAAAATACATACAATATTGGATGGATGAGCATATTTTGTACTATTGTATGGATAGATTGTGTTACTGTATTTATTTTTTTTAATTTTTATTTTTTCCTTCTTTCTTCTAATGGAAATTGAAAAAATAAAATGTAATAATAAAATGACATAATTGTCAAATGCATCCATTTCATTTAACTGAATTTCATTTAATCACCTCACATAAAATAAAAATCAAAGAGAGAATAATTTTTATTGACTAAATGACCCTTTTGTCTTCTCAAGTTACTTGAATGTCACTTTTGTCTTTTGCCACCAAGTATTAAAATTTTCTTATTTTTTGTTGATTGAAACCTTAAAGTGGTGTTAATTTTATTCATTTTCTCAAATTTCACTTAAATTCAGCCCAAAATTTGATCAACCCATTTTCTTAAAAGTAACTTTGTCTTTATCATTATTGAAAATATGATCAAATATTAGAAATTAAAATACAAATAAATCTTTCAAAATATTGTATCTTGAAAAGATTTAATATTAAAAATCTTAAATAATGTAAACAAATCCACATAAGTAAATAGGGCCCACTTACTGCTAATGATTTTCTTTTTTAAAAAGTGGGACCTAACTATTTTATTTATTAGTATCTTTCATCAACCAACCGATCCAAGCATATATTAAAATTGGGAAACTGTTCGAATCGAACGTGAGAGCATCTCGTGGATTCGAAAATGGTGCTAAGTAATGGACGGTAAAGATCACTTCAATCAACTCCTCACTTCTCTCCGTATATACGTGAAATATCTGTCTCTCTGAGCTAAAAAACAAGAAAACGCTGGCACAGTATGTGCTGGGTTTTCTAGATAGAGAAAGTTCCTGGTTGCTTCTGAAGATTTAGAGTAAGAAAATCAGACCAGCCGGGTAATTATTTGATTTCCATTTTTGAGTTGCCTTTGTTATATCTCTAGATCTGAGCTTGTTGATATTTTTATCAGCAAATTCATTTTTTTGTACTTTAAATTGACAAGTTTGTGTGTTTTTTGGAGTGGTTTTGGGAATGTACATTGTGGGTTTTTTGTTTTTGGGTTTAAAGATTCAATCAATAATGTAAAGTTGGTTAATTGAGCATTTGGGAATTTGTATTAATCATCTTCTTCTATTGTTGCTGAATCTTTTTTTTTGGGATTTTTCAGTTTTTATGAAATCTTTATTAAGAGTTGTTTGACAGATTCAATGCAGAGGTTTTTGTAAAAGAATTTATACTAATTTTTTTTTCTTAAACTGCTTTTACAGAGGATCAGAGTCGATCTAGTTCTATTGCGAATTTGGTGATGGATTGAGATAAAGTTGATTACTTTTGATGAAATTGTTTAAACAAAGCTAAGCCTGCCAATGAAACTGCTTATTCGAAGAAAAAGTTTGTCAAAGGTCAAAATTTGAGGGTTAGAACTTTTGGCCCTCTAATTCTCACATCCTAAAAAAAAGAACTTGGGAAAAAACAACCTCTTGGGAGTGCTTGTAGGTAAAAGTAATGTTGTAGTTGTAAAAAATTGAGCTCTTAGAACACTAATGCTACATTTGGATTGAAGTAATGAAGGTGGGAATGAAATTACTCACTCTTATGGAATAAAAAAAATTGTTTTTGGTTGCGATTAGAATTGATTGATCCATTTTTATTCCTTCCAAATTTATGAATTTTATTTCTTGGGGGAGGGAGAGTATGGAATAACTCTTTCCAACTAAAACGGAATAAATCATTCTACTCTCCATTCCATTCCTTCAATTCAAACATAACATAAATGGTGAGCACTAAATTATTTCTTTTACCTTTATTTTCTTTTTCGGGGGGAGGGACAGGGGCAGGGGAGGGAGGGAGGGACGGACTGTGGAGATCGAGAGACATAGCTTTATGTAATTACTTTCCACTATATTAACCATGTCAAGAGTTGTAATTATGTGATTCCTTTTGGATTGTGTGCTTAGGTGAATAAGACAATCTGAATGATTGCTTCTTTCATTTACTGTCATTTTTTCAGTAATTAAGGAACGAGCTTACTCATGTGTAACGCAAACATTTACAACGATTTAGGTTCCTCCTGTTTAACTGTAAATTGGTTGGCCTTTCCAGAATTTCTATATCATCTTGTTAGGTTATCAGCCCGAGCTTTATTTCTTTTGCAGATGGTAGGCTCTTGAAGCGATTTACTTGTCGAAGAAGGATTAAACTAGTCCATATTTTAGTTCAACTACCTGTTTATATATGATTACCAAACAATGTCAGAGTTCTTGGTATATCAAATTATCAATGTGGGAACCTTGATCGAATTGTTGAAGATGGGGTTACAAATTAGAAATTTCACATGTTAGATTGATTGATTGATAGCTGTGGCTTAGCTTTACTATCATAGGTAGTGTTAGTTTTATGTTTTTGTGGAGGATTTTGTGACATATCATTTGCTTTTGTTGCATTAGTCTACCTCTAGTAAGTATCCATGTTCATATTATATATTTTGTGAAGTATTCATAAATTAGACGAAAAATATGACAGCGTACTTATTTGTTTCTCCATATATGATAAGAATTTTAAAAAAGAATTGTCATTATCTTCTTTCATCGTTTCCAGTGTAAAAAACGTTCATGTGATATATACCTTTTTCATTACTTAAACTTTGTTGAGTTTGATTTGTTCCTTTCCTTGTGAATTCAGTTACCCTCAAGGTGCTAAGATGGTTGCACAAGACTTTACTGTTGATTTGAATAAAGCCCTTGTTTTCCAGGTAACTTAGCTGCAGCTTGCTTTCTGCTATGTTTGATGATAAAACATGTGTTCACTCATCATACATTCTAGTGCTATTTATGTAGCTTTTCAAATTATGCTATCTGTACGCAGATTTTAATCTTCAATATTCAGAGACATAGGGATGACTTATCTGGTTGCCTGTTTACTAAATTTTGAAGTAACACAAAAATAATATAAATGCCCATTTATGATATATGTAAAAATTTTACAATTTTGTTCCTAAGCCTAGTTAGAGGGCTGCTTTGCCATGTCACCTGCTTTGGCATTTAGGATTCCACAATTTACTTCAACTTACCTCTCTAATAGCTGTTTTCCTCGAGTCATTTCAACATAATTCACAATTAGTTATTTCATCTTCCTTGTATTAACTTCTGTGAAATTGTTCACAGGTTGGCCATCTTGGAGAATATTATCAGGAATGGATTCACAAGCCTATTGTTAGTAAGGAAGGCCCTCGGTTTTTTGAAAATGATTTATTGGAGGTACTAATGATCATGTTTAAATGTTTAATACATAAACATGTCAAAAGGGCAAAATGCATGCAGATTTTTTTTATTAATGCCTTGTATACATATAAAGTATATATATATATATATATATATATATATATATATATATATATATATATCTAATGATATGAAAATATGTTTATCTATATACACTGAGATTTACTCACGTCTTCTCGAAACAGTTTCTCACCCGCAATGAATGGTGGGTTATTCCACTTATTTGGTTCCCCGTTGTATGCTGGTTTGAATCCATGTCCGTGCGGATGGGTCATGACCTTCCTCATATAGCCTTAATAATTGTGACTGGCATTTTCATATGGACATTAATGGAATATACTCTGCACCGCTTCCTTTTCCACATAAAAACAAAGAGCTATTGGTTTGTTCTCTCTCTCTCTGTCCCTCTCTCTCCCTCTCCCTCCCTCCCTCCCTCCCTCCCTCCTTCCTCAGGGTGTGTGCGTGCGTGTGAGTATGTTCAAAGGGAGGCAGAGGCGAGGATTTGTCTGTATTTTTTAGTTTTCTGGCTGGTCAGATGTTATTTGAAAATCTGTATTAATACTTTCAACAATGTATTCTAGGGGGAATACCCTTCATTATCTTCTTCATGGTTGCCATCATAAGCACCCCCAGGATGCCCAACGACTTGTTTTCCCACCTACTGCAGCAGCTATTCTCTTGGTGCCAGTATGTTCTACTCCATATTTTTCTTCATTTTCTTCTTATATATGATTTGTGCTGCATCATAGCAAATCTCCTTGTTGGAATTAAGCAAATTCTTGTATAGACTCTAAGAGAGTTTAATCTGGAACTCATTCTTATTGGTTTAATATTATAAGCGCATCAAAATAATTTGAGAGCCCGTTCGGCAACGACGACATCAATTTGACTTATAAGTCAAAAATTAAGTTAAAAAAAGTTATGAAGGTGTTCGGCTCATAATGACTTATAAGTTAAAATCAAATATAAAGATTACTAAAAAGGACATTAATAAAAAGAGGGGCAAAATAGACATTACATTTGGTCAAACTAACTTATTTTAAAATGACTTATAATTTATTTTAAAATAAGTTACAAATACTTGCTTATTTTTTTTGACTTAAAAATCAGCTTATAAGTAGTGAAAAATAAGTCATTGCCTAACAGGGGAATAGTGACAAATGACTTATAAGTTGGTTTTACCAACTTATGACCAACTTATAAGTCACTGCCGTACAGGCTCTCATCTCACTTGAACAGATGGTACTAATGGTGACATGTATTGCCTTGGAGAATTGTTTAACAAGTCTAATAGTCATGCTTTCAACATGTTGATTATAAAAAAATGATTGTGCTTTTAACAAATGTTTGTGTTATGCTATAAATGTACATGATTGAAGTTTTTGATTCGTTGCTCTAAAACAAGAATTTTGGGTATCCAGATGCAGTTGGCATTCTATCCATGCATGATGACTTTTGCATACATGTAATTGGACAGATTGATATTTATTAAATAGATTGATGGCTGGAAAATTTCAACTGAATGTTTTAGCAAGTCCTCAATTGCTTGCCATGAATTTTTTAGCTCCCCTGACCAAAGGCCCAAGTATATGCTAGGCCTTCAGAAATAATTTTACTGGTAGTGGCAAACCAGCTACCCATTTTCTGGAGGAATACAGAACAAAGATTAGATTTTGAAATGAACAAATTAAGAGCTCTGGATTTCGTACATAAATAAGCATACAACATGTCTCAAGTAGATGTTGGGGTTCATCGTGATGGCTTAAAAATGACTGCATCTGACTTTTTCCGTTGTATCATTGGCAGTTATGGAACATGGTCAAACTCATATCTACACCTTCTGTTACTCCGGGTTTAGTTGGTGGTATTTTATTGGGTTATGTGATGTATGATGTGACCCATTATTATCTGCACCATGGACAGCCAAAACGTGGAGTACCACGACATCTCAAGGTAAAGAGTTGCACAGCTGTAAAGATTGTATTTTCATATGCATCACTGCTTTGCTTTCTAGTGGATGGCCTAAAGGATGAGACATCTTTTGTATTATTTAGAGCTGTATATCCCATTATATTTTGACTTGTGACTTCTTCAAGTGGCATGAAACCTTTTACCCCATTGACGGGTTAATTTGAACACCATTATTATTATTTTTTTGCTGTATAAAATGAAGTTTGAATTTATTTATCAAACCAAACAGTCTTTATTAATATAACCGTACTGAAGACTTTTGCTGGCTTGTGCAGAGGTATCACTTAAATCATCATTTTCGTTTGCATACAATGGGATATGGCATCACTTCCTCTTTCTGGGACAGAGTGTTCGAAACGCTACCTGAATCGAAATCAGTTGCCAAGAGTAGATAATCTAAATTGAAGGGTTGCATTTGTAAAGTGGTAGTTACCAAGTAATAGTGGTTTTGCATTCATTCAGCCTTTGAAATTCTTTCTTCAGTTCACTATATCTATGGTTGTTTTTACTAAAAATAGTTTATGAAATGTGTGAAGTTATTTCCTATTACGGTGGAATCTTTATATATTTAGTTTATGATTTGGGAACAATTGTCTACATATTCATTCGGAAGACTGTTTTTCTTCATTGTTCGAGGTTCATGATGTGTTGGTGAGTAAAGCCTAATACATGGCACATTCTCTTCTAGTTGTATATGACATACTTCCCTTATATGCATTATGTTTGTTAACTAATTTCAACCCTTTATGTGGCTTTGGGGTTTATGAAAAATGTAGCATCTATATAAGCATCAGCCGAAAGGGATATTATATAATAACCACTTGAACAAAATGGAAACCCAAAAGGGGGTAAAGTAGTTTGAGGTAGCCCATGTGTGTCTGTTGAAAACGGAATTAATGGGTAATTTGACCTTGTTTGCCTGTAATGAAAAAGACAAGGGTAACGGTAAAAATTTGTTACTGAGAATATTTGAACGAAAATGGCATATATACAAAATTGTTGTAGATTTGCAAAATTATAATGAGTTTTTAAAGACTAATATATAGGCTCAATGGTTATTCCCATCCCTTTTTACGATGGGGTTTTAAACCTTGACAATGGTAAATGAAACAATTCGGATCAAATCTTGAGTCCGGAATAAAATTCAAGTCAAATTTTAAGTCTAAATCAAATCAAATTAAATCAAATCCATCCAAATAAGGCCTTAAACTTATAGGTCTCTAAGTTTTAGTATATATTTTTATGATAACAATAATTGGAAAAACGCTTAATTAAATTAGAATCATCCCCATAAGATTTATTTGTGTTTCAAATCTTATTTACTTTGATCAAAAATATTTTCTAAATTGAAATAATATTTTCCTAACCTTGTTAATTTAATATCAAGTGTTATATATTATTTCACATAATAACATTTCTCCAAGGCAAGGAGGTTTTCTATTTTCTTTAAAAAATTTATATTCAAGCTTTCAAAATTATTTTTCAAAAAGGGGCAAAAAGAATTTTTGCCGAAAATGTTTGTGAGCATACATGATGTATATTTTTGTGCATGTGTGTGTGCATCCGTGTATATATACAAGAAGGAAAGTGAAGGCTTGCATTTAATGTCAAATAGAATGAGACATTCATTTTGGGACAATGCTTGCTTTTGTTTGTCCATGTGCTGGAAAGTTTTGATGTTTGAAAGATTAAATGAACATGTGCTCATTAATGGAACAAAGTGGTCAAAATACGGTCCAAAACTTAAAAAATTCGGTTGATTTGTGGAAAGTGTCGTTTATATTCTTAAATTAACCACACTTTCACTTTCTAAATTTAAATAATTAGCACAGTAATAAACAAAGATCGATCCCACAGAGAGTAATTTGTTTTATATTTATTCTATGATTTTTAATGAAAAGGGGATTTTGAATTAATTAATTAAATTAACAAGAATACATTAATATGAATAAACAATGAATAAAAAACTTCAGTTCTTCAGTTCAGTATCACCTTTTTACTACAATAGATTAATAGTGTTACATTATTTATCCTTCAATAAAACTAATAGCCCTATGTAACAACAAGCTCTGCAACCCAAAACTCCCCTTAAATTGTCACTCAATAAAATAAGTTCTTCACAAGATTCTAACCATTATATAACCTAGAACAAGTTATCTAGATTTAATATAACAGTAGCATTAAGAATTAAGGAATTAGACTATTCCAAGCAACAAACACATAAGTTCGGATTGTTTAATTTGTCATTTGATAACCATAGCAATACTCAAAAGATTGTCCACAATCAGGTATTACTAATTACTACTTGTGATTAGGAACAATATCAATTACACGTAATATTATTCATTGATCTAGCATATGATATTTGTTAATCAACCAATCCTGCATAAATCAAATTAATTAAGCCAAATAGCATTCAGAAATTAAATCAGATTATCAAGAATGAATTTCATGTGAGAAAGATTAAATAATGAATAATCAATTAATCATTAATCATAAATAAGGTTCAACATCCCTTAGAACTGAATAAAAAGAACTTAGCTCATGTATTTAATCTTCTAATATTGTAGAAGAGAGAATATTATAGATGATTGAATGAATAAAATTATGACTATCATCATCTATTTATAGTTCTAGACAAAGACCTAAATCCTATGGGAACTAGAAATTCAAATCCTAAAAGAATTTACAAACTACAACTAGTTTCTATAAAAAAATAGAATCCAATTTGGAAATAAATATTAGTCTAAAGAAAATCCTAAAGCTAATAGAAATATCAATCCAATTCCATGTAGAAATTTGCCAAAATTTACTTTTAGAAACTTTCCAAAAATTAAAGATTTTTTAATTTTTCCACTCAAATTCGCTCATATTTACTGCTGCGACGTCCTTTGGTAAAACTACCATAACTTTTGATCCGGGAGGAGTTACGGGGCATGTTACCTATCAAATCAAAGCTCTCGACGAGACCTACAACTTTTGTTCTTTGAGAATTGACAAATTCTCAAAATCGGGCTCCAAGTGACTGCTGTGTAAATTGCAACTTCCAAATTTTGAGGTTCAATGTCCGTTTAGTAAAAAGATCATAACTTTTTCATATAAACTCCGATTGCGACGATTCAAGATGTTCCGAAAAACAAAGGAAGAGCTCTACAATAAAATCTAAGTCCCAAGCCAAGACCATGCATTCAACTTAATGCTAAAACCCCGCAATTTTTCCTTTTTCCTCATTTCAGCTCCAATTCTTCCTAAAATCATTAAACACCTTAATAAGCTCATATACACATGAAATATGCAATAAAACTAAACATAAAAGAATCAAAATAAATGAATAATATGCACTCATCAATTTGCTGATTAGGCAATCTGTGTATTAATCTGCTAAAATTTCATCCGAGCCCTTCATTTCAAATAAATGAATATCAGCCTTTGATTTTTCAAAAAGACCATTATGCCCCAAGCTTGAAAATCCTATAAATAGAATACTTTTTCTTTATTCTAAACTTACTGTTATAAAGTGATTCCCTCAACAGGAGGGATCACTCGTGCTCTCTCCCTCAATTATTTCCTTCTCCCATAAGTCATCAATTCCTCTCCCCTTTCCTTTCCTTTTCCTCTCTCAGCTCCGCCTATATAAGGTAAGCTGCTGAATGAAAAATGATAAGAAGAATTAACAGAAGGAATTTCTCTCTCTTTTCTCTTGCTTATTCTCTCTAAATTTATGCAGCAATTATAAGAGTATCTTTATATACTTTTGCTAAAGTTTTATAACACGTTATCAACACGAAGCTCTAACCAACTGAGACGGTAAAATTAAATTCTTACACTTTATTATTATATTACCGTTTTGGCTATATCACCAATAATATAATTTTATTCTTATAATTGTCATTAAATTCTGTTATTTACAATGGTACCATCTATCCTTGTTAATCTTACAAGACTTGGTGGGAACCTTTTTATTTATTATTCCGCGTTTAATATTCTGTCGGAATATCCTGTCGGTGTGAATTTTACCTGACCTGGTTCCATTATTTATTATTCTGCATTTATTATTCTGTTGAGAATAACCTGTCTGTGCGGTCGGTCTATCGCATGCATGGTGAAATTCTTCTGTTATTCCATTATTTATTATTTTGTTGGAATAATCTGTCTATGCGAACGACCGCATACCGGGTGAAGATCCATTTACATTATGCTAATAACATAAATATAAGAATATTTATATTTGCATTTTATCACCACTTGAGATCGTAACGTAGTTTATTTTTCATATTTCATACATGCAATTATTTATTGTTTTAATAAATAATAAAATTGTGTTTTAACCCAGAATAGATGGCAAAAATAGATTTTTCTATTTTGAAAATCTCTGGAGACAATTATTTGGCTTGGGCACTTGATGCAGAATTGCACCTTAGTGCAAATGAGTTAGAAAAGACCATTGAATCAGGAAATACAACTACTTCGGCACAAAATGCAAAAGCCATAATTTTTCTTCGTCACCATATTGATGAAGGATTAAAGACTGAGTATTTAACAGTCAAAGATCCTTTATCTTTATGGACACAACTTAAGGAAAGATTTGACCACCAAAAATTGGTTGTTCTCCCTAATGCCAAATTTGAGTGGCTTAATTTAAGGCTACAAGATTACAAATCAATTACGGAATATAGTTCCAATGTTTATAGAATAACCTCTACTTTGGCTTTGTGCGGAGATCCAATTTCTGAATCCCAAATGTTAGAGAAAATACTCTCAACTTTTCATCCCACCAACATGATTCTGTCACAACAATATAGACAAAGTAAGTTCACAAAATTTAGTGACTTATTGTCTATCCTCCTGGTTGTAGAAAAGAATAATGAATTGTTGTTGAAAAATCATCAAGTACGGCCAACGGGTGCTATCCCATTGCCGGATATTAACAGCACGTCATTCCAGCAGAATAAACGTAACAATAGATGGTCATATAATAAGAAGCCTTGGGGACGAAAGAATAAACGAGGCCATCGTAACAACAAATTCCAGAACTGCGACAATTCAGGCCACCAGAAGTGGCACGTGTCTGGGTCGGGTAAAAATAAAGAAAATGCAGCACCGATAAAGAACAAACCAGATTTTTATTTTAGGTGTGGGATGAAAGGGCATTGGTCGCGTACCTGTCGTACGCCGATGTATCTGGCTAATTTATTCCAGGAGTCTCAAAAGAACAAAGTAATGGAGGCAGAAACAAACTTTGTTAATCATCAATTGAATATTGTGGATGATTCACCAATGACCAACAATGAGGAAAAGGTTGATGATATTACTGAACCTTCTGAAAGTATCTTTTAGGATATCGTTTAATTTCTTCTTTTAATTAAACATCCTGCATGTATAATATTATTAGTTTTCATTCTATATGTGATATGTGTTTCTCATGAATAAAATTATATTTGAAATGTAACTTTTCTTATTTATGTTTTTATATGTGTCAGACCATCTTTAATTGATATAGAGGATATATGTTTAGCAGACAGTGCAACAACTCATACAATCATTCAAAGTGAGAAATATTTTTCACAACTAATCAAAGCTAAGGGAAATGTAGGAACTATCTCTGGCACATCAAATTTAATCGAGGGATTTGGAAAAGCTAGTTTCTTGCTACCAAATGAGACACAAATTTTTATCAAAAATGCTCTATATTCTAGTAAATCAAGAAGAAATTTGCTTAGTTTTAAAGATATTCGACTAAATGATTTTCACATTGAAACAACCAATGAGAATGATAATGAATATCTTCTCATTACTTCTACTATTTCTGGAAAAAAGAATATTTTAGAAAAACTTCATTCAATTTCTTTTGGATTATATACTATGAAAATTAGAGCAATTGAGTCTCATACTGTTATGATTCCAAAAATCATAGATCCCAAATCCTTTATGCTTTGGCATGAAAGACTCGGTCATCCAGGTACTTCTATGATGCGTCGTATTATTGAAAATTCTACTGGTCATCCTCTCAAAGATAAGAAGGTTTTTCCTAGTAGTGAATTTCTTTGTGCTGCGTGTTCTCGAGGAAAATTAATTGTTCGGCCATCACCAGTAAAAGTTTATAAAGAAGCCCCAAAATTCCTAGAGAGAATTCAAGGAGATATTTGTGGACCTATTCAACCATTGTCTGGCCCATTTCGATATTTCATGGTTTTAATAGATGCTTCAACTAAATGGTCTCATGTTTGTCTTCTCTCTTCTCGAAACTTTGCCTTCTCAAAACTTCTTGCTCAAATAATCAAGTTACGGGCTCAGTTCTCTGATCATCCAATCAAGTCAATTCGACTTGATAACGCAGCTGAATTTTCATCAATGACTTTTAATGATTTTTGTATGACTATTAAAATTTCCATTGAGCATTCCGTTCCTCATATTCATACACAAAATGGCTTAGCTGAATCTTTAATAAAAAAACTTCAACTAATTGCACGACCATTAATGTTAAGGGCTAACTTACCTACCTCAGTTTGGGGTCATGCAATTCTTCATGATGCAGCCATCATTCGAGTAAGACCAACGGCTCTTCATAAATTTTCTCCTCTACAATTAGTTCTTGGACAGACACCCAACATATCACACTTTCGAGTTTTTGGAAGTGCAGTATATGTTCCAATTGCACCTCCACAAAGAACTAAAATGGGAGCCCAACGAAGAATAGGTATTTATGTTGGTTTTGATTCTCCTTCTATTATCAGATATCTTGAACCTTTAACTGGAGATGTTTTTACTGCATGTTATGTAGACTGTCATTTTGATGAACTGTATTTCCACCATTAGGAGGAGGGAAAGTTTTAAATAAAAAACCCTCTGAAATATCATGGAATGCATCAGATTTAAATTCACTTGATCCTCGTACAAGACAATGTGAAATTGAAGTTCAAAGAATAATTTATTTACAAAATATTGCAAATCAAATGCCAGATGCATTTAATGATGCTAGAAAAGTGATAAAATCACATACACCTGCAGTGAATACTCCAGCAAGGATATAAATACCTATTGAAAAATCAATTCCTGAAGAATTGACGAATAAGGTAATAGAAGAATCTAAACCACGCCAGAAGCGTGGAAGACCGGTTGGTGCAAAAGATACTGTACCACGAAAATCAAAAGCAAATAAGGGAATCTCAGAAGGAATACCCGCTCCAGAAGTAGCACTTATTCCAAGAGTGGAAATAGCCCCAGAAGAGGTACAAATCGCTCTAGAAGCATCACATATTTCAAGAGTGGGAATAGCCCCAGTGAAGGGATAAGAGTTGAACACCAAGAGATCTCAATAAATTATGTACATGATGAGAAAATATGGGATCGAAGCAAAGTCATGATTGATGACATATTTGCTTTCTCTATAGCATCAGATATTACTTTGATTCCTGACACGGATCCTGAACCACAAAACGTGGAAGAATGTCGGAAAAGAAAAGATTGGCCAAAATGGAAAGATGCTATTCAAACTGAGCTACAATCTCTATTGAAAAGAGAAGTATTTGGACCAGTAGTCCAAACACCGTTGGGTGTAATCCCGGTTGGAAACAAATGGGTATTTGTACGAAAGCGAAATGAGAAAAATGAAATTATAAGATACAAAGCCCGACTTGTAGCTCAAGGGTTTTCACAAAAATCTAGTATTGATTATCAGGATACATACTCTCCAGTAATGGATAGAGTTACTTTTCGATTTCTGATAGGTATAGCAACCGTGGAAGGTTTGGAAACACGTCTGATGGATGTTGTAACTGCATACCTATATGGCTCACTTGACAGTGAGATTTACATGAGAATCCCTGAGGGATTGAAAATGGCTGAATCACAAAGGCCACGTCACATATATTCAATCAAGTTACAACGCTCGTTGTATGGGTTAAAACAGTCTGGTCGTATGTGGTATAATTGACTTAGTGATTATTTAATAAAAGATGGATATATAAATGATCAAGTATGTCCATGTGTTTTTATTAAGAAATCGCAAAGTGGATTTTCCATCATTGCTGTATATGTGGATGATTTGAATCTTGTAGGTACTCGTGAAGAACTCACAAGAACTGCTAATTATTTAAAGGATGAATTTAAAATGAAAGATCTTGGAAAGACAAAATTCTGTTTGGGAATACAAGTGGAGCATTTATCATCTGAAATTTTTGTTCATCAATCCACATATGCTGAAAAGATTCTCAGTCGTTTTCATATGGATAAAGCTCATCCTTTGACTACCCCGATAGTTGTTCGATCTTTAGAAGTTGATAAAGATCCATTTCGACCTCTAGAAAGTGGGGAAGAAGTTCTTGAACCTGAAGTTCCATACCTAAGTGCAATAGGTGCTCTTATGTATCTTGCAAACTGTACACAACCTGATATTACTTTTGCTGTTAACTTGTTAGCAAGATACAGTTCTTCTCCTACTAAGAGACATTGGGATGGGATCAAACACATTTTAAGATACCTTCGTGGAAGTATAGATCTTGGGTTATTTTATCTAAGAAATTCAACGTCGCAATTGGTTGGATATGCCGATGCAGGATATTTATCATATCCACACAATGGAAGATCACAAACAGGTTATGTATTTACATATTGTGACACGACTATCTCCTGGAAATCCACAAAGCAAACCATGACAGCTACATTGTAAGACCCCAACTTTTATAAATAAAGATGAATTTTCTATAAATATCATTTTTGAATATTATGAAGTTAATTTGATATAATGTTATAGTTGTGGGTTATATTTATAAAGTACGCAAGTTGTTATATAATATTCGATTGGTCGGGGAATATTCATTTTAACAGAAAATATTCGTACAACGGCACAATCATTGGTGGACCCCACAACGGAATTATTGTCGGATTGAGAAAATGACAAAAATATTTTATTAAAAATAACGGCAGAAATTTTACCATTATTACTGTTGAACTACTCGGTAGTAAAAGTACAGTAATACGTGTGGTTGCATAGTAGCACACGATATTGATTATTAATGCTTATGTGAGAAGTCACTCAGTTTGATTCAATTATTGTCAGTTAATAATATGAATTATTTAGCGATAATGACGTTTTATTTTATTCGTATTATTAACGTAATAAAATAGAAACATCTTTTTATATAAAACATAATACTTTATTAAAGTTATTCTATAAATATAATATATTATATTTTATTTAAAAGATTTTTCTTTAAATATGGACCGTCAGATTAAAGTAATCAATCTAGACCGTTCATGGATTAGTTACTATGCATTCTATTTTTCTATAAATAGCAGCTCATTCCTTCATTATTTCTTACGAATTCACTGAACTCTAGAGAGAGAAACTATAGAGAGAAACTATAGAGAGAGAGAAGAAGAGTATTCTGCTACTTAACTACTTCCTTATTTCAGCTCTTCTTTAAAACGGTAAGGGGTGTTATTCTTTCTTATTCATGAAGAGAACTGTTGTTATTTCATTATTTATTATTCTGTTGGAATAACCTGTATACGCGGTCTACCCTATACTTGGTGACATTCTTATGTTATTCTGTTGGAACATCCTGTCTGTGTGTTTTACACCGGACCTGATTCCGTTTTTATTATTATTATGTTGGAACATCCTGTCTGTGTGTTTTACACCGGACCTGGTTCCGTTTTTATTATTATTCTATTGGAACATCCTGTCTGTGTGTTCTACACCGGACCTGGTTCCGTCTTGTTATTATTCTGTTGGAACATCCTGTCTGTGTGTTTTACACCGGACCTGGTTCCATTATTTATTATTCTGTCGGAATATCCTGTCTGTGCGTTTACGCCGGACCTGGTTCCATTATTTATTATTCTGTTGGAATAACCTGTCTGTGCGGTCTATAGCATGTCGGGTGATTTCTTTTGTTATTCCATTCTTTACTATACTCAGTTGGTTAGGTTTTAACTTCTATACTCCATGAAATTAGTGGAATATCCTTGATAATTGCGGTTCATCCAGTATCTTTTCATGAAAATATTCTTCTAAGCATTCTTAAATTTTACTCCACAAAGCAGTATCATGTTGACAATTTGGACGTTGTTAATTCTTGGATAAATTAATTCTTGAACTTGTTTTATTGAATTCTTATATCATTGTCATCATCCTCATGTTTATAAAATGTTAAAAGTCATCTGTGGCCTGTAGTGCATAGATGGACTTGATATGATTATGACCAGGGATTATTCGGTATAATCATGACCGTAATGTTACAAATGATGTGGTAAAAGTCCTCATTGGCCCGTAGTGCGTTGATGGACAGTTGTTGGCATGATCATGACCATTAATGAATACACGAATATCGTTGGCCGTAGTGCAGGGGTGATTCGATGATGTGAATTATTTTATTAAGCTGAGTCCCAGCGATCACAGTGTTGAAAAACCTTTTAAATCATAAAAGATAGTAGAGTTTATTTTTTACTTGACTCTTTTAGTGGATTGCTTGTTCCGCTGCAGTTAAACTTGATGTCTATTATATTTTATCAGTTTAACATTGTTGAAGGCTAATGATAATTTATTCTGCATTATCTTAGTCATAATATTTCTTACTGGGCTAGTTGAGCTCACCCTTTCTTTCACTGTTCTCTTCAGGAAATGAGAACGTAGCTGGGGCAAGTCGGGGAACGGAGTGATGGTCCGAATGATAGTATTAGTTAGTAGTCCTCACTATTCTATGTAATAGTGTGTTAATAAATGTAATGAGGACTCCTTTTGAGTATGAATACTCTCTAGAAGATAATATTTGTATTCAAACTCACAGTTTATGTTTTGTCGTATTGTACACGACAGTTGTATTAGTAAGTTGTATTTGTATTCTGTACTATGTATCTGACGACCCAAGATGGGTGATGTATACCTAATTTTGGGGGCGTCACAGTTGGTATCAGAGCTTAGGGATATGATCCCTGGCTAAGATGTGAGAATAGAACTAGGAGGGGAGAGACGGGGAATTCTTTCTCTAGTATGACCTACCTAAGTTTATTTGCATGGTATTTAATTGGTCGGTCATAATATAAGGATAATATATGACATATCAATTAACTTTTATTTTGTGGCAGTATCTGAAAATGGCATCCGAGAATGTTGAGAATAGCAATGGAGCACAGGCGACTGTTGATTCACCACATATCAATAATCGGGATAATGTGCATCAGGAAGGCGACAATCCTCATGCAAACAACAATACTGACCAAATGATGAATGATGGAATGTTCAGAAGCTTTATGCAGTTCATGCAACAGCAGGCAAGAGCGGCTCCTGTTCAAAATATAGGTGGAAACACTGAAAACTCTCGGACGGTCACCGCTAAACAGTTCAAGGAGCTGGGACCACCGGAGTTTAAGGGAGAGCCAAAACCACTTATAGCGAAAACATAGATAAAGCAGATCACCAAGATATTTGATGTCTTGGGATGCTCCGAGGAGCAAAAGGTTCCCTTTGCCGCCTTTATGTTGCGAGGAGAGGCAGATTACTGGGAATCGATTAAGCGTACTCAACCTGCCGCACTGAAGATGTCTTGGGAGAAGTTCCAAGAGCTGTTCAATGACAAATACTTTCCCGAAAGTGTTCGTCACATGAAGGAGGTGGAGTTCATCAAATTGGAGCAGAATAATATGACCGTGTCGCATTATGAGGCTAAATTTGCTGTGTTGTCCCGGTTTGCGTCCCACTTGGTGGATAATGAAGAGCGAATAACGCAAATATTTTTGCGAGGTTTGAAACCTGAGATACGTCAACATCTTATTTCTCATAAACTGTGTTTGTATTCAGATGTTGTGAATAGAGCTCAGTTAGTGGAGCGCGATAACGAGTCAACGCAACCAAAAGTGAGCAGTCGGCAAAATGATAATACCAGTGAGAGCAGTCATCGAAGCGGTGACAACAAGCGTGGAGGGAATCAACAGGCCAGAAATGGTAACCACTTCGGTGGTAATCAGGGCCAAAATAATAAGAATGGTCATTTCAAGAAGAGGAGATTCAACAATGATGGAAAGACGTCAGTACCAGCACCCGTTGTTAAGGAAGGAGAACGACCACCTATCATATGTTTCAAATGCGGAGGGGAGGGGCACATCAGTCCAAACTGCGCGATGCCGTCTAAAGCATGTTATAATTGTGGAAGAGAAGGTCATTTAGCTCGATTTTGTCGTTTACCAAAAATAAGTTCAGCCAAGATGGAGACACCAAAGGCCGTCCCAGAAAAGTCAAAACCGGTAGTGCAAGGGAGAGCGTTTGTTGTGACCTCCCAGAAAGCAAGGAACCCGAATGAGGTCATCACGGGTAAGCTTATCATAAACTCTAACGAAGTCTATACTTTATTTGATACCGGTTCTACCCATTCTTTTATTTCTCCTACTTGCGCTCATCGATTAAATTTGATTCCGGAGAAATTAGACTTTGACTTATCTGTTGAAACTCCATTGGGAGAAACCTTCATTACATCCACGGTTTATAAGTCTTGTTTGGTTCAAGTTGGTACCCACACATTACCTGTCGATCTTATTTCATTAAAAATACTTGCATTTGACGTGATTCTAGGGATTGATTGGTTAACTACTCATCATGCAAAAATTGATTATTTTCGTAAGGTTGTTAGCTTTCATATTCCTAATCGACCTATTATGCGAATTCAAGCAACCAAACCATTAAAATCAATCGCTGTCATCTCAAGCCATAAAGCTATTCGTTTATTGAAAAACGGATGTCAAGCTTTCTTAGCTCATGTCACAGATCTAAACAAAAATACGTCAGTTT
Source organism: Panax notoginseng (assembly GCA_016801055.1). Lineage (NCBI taxonomy): Eukaryota > Viridiplantae > Streptophyta > Magnoliopsida > Apiales > Araliaceae > Panax > Panax notoginseng. The sequence continues at coordinate 185,125,929 of CM029018.1, forward strand.
TGAATGATATTTCTATTGTTAATAAATTCCCTGACGTATTCCCTGAAGAAATTCCTGGCCTACCCCCAGAGCGTGAAATTGAATTTTGTATCGACCTTGAACCCGGTACAAAACCCATTTCCAAAGCCCCATATCGAATGGCTCCTATTGAACTTCAGGAGTTAAAGATCCAACTGCAGGAATTATTAGACATTGGCTTTATTCGTCCTAGTACTTCTCCTTGGGGTGCTCCTGTTCTATTCGTGAAGAAGAAAGATGGACGTATGTGACTTTGTATTGATTATCGGGAGTTGAATCATGTCACCATCAAAAACAGGTACCCATTGCCACGTATTGATGACCTGTTTGACCAGTTGCAAGGAGCACAATTTTTTTCAAAGATCGATCTCCGTTCTGGATATCATCAGTTGAAGGTTAGAACTGAGGATATTCCAAAGACGGTTTTCAGAACTCGGTACGGGCATTATGAATTCCTAGTCATGTCCTTTGAATTGACTAATGCTCCTTCTGCCTTCATGGATATGATGAACCGGGTATTCAAGGAATATTTGGATCACTTTGTGGTCGTCTTTATTGATGACATCCTTATTTATTCCAAAAGTCGTGAAGATCATGAGCAACACTTGAGGCTGGTACTCTAAAAGCTTCGTGAATACAAGCTTTATATCAAGTTGAAGAAATGCGAGTTCTGGCTTGAGGAAGTAGCATTCCTTGGGCACGTAGTATCAAGTCGTGGAATATCTGTTGACCCGACAAAGATTGAAGCTATTCAAAGCTGGGAGCAACCTAAATCAGTGACCGAAGTACGTAGCTTTCTTGGTTTAGCTGGTTATTATCGGAGATTCGTGGAAGGATTTTCTCGAATCGCTACTCCATTAACTCAGCTGACTCAGAAAGATACAAAGTTTGGTTGGAGCGAAGAATGTGAGAAGAGTTTTCAAGAACTCAAGAGGAGACTCATTTCAGCACCTGTTCTAACAATACCATCTGGCTCGGAGGGATTTGTCATCTACAGTGATGCTTCGAGCAAAGGGTTGGGATGCGTTCTCATGCAACATGGAAAAGTCATAGCCTATGCATCAAGACAACTCAAGGAATATGAATGGAATTATCCTACTCATGATCTAGAGTTGGCAGCTGTTGTCTTTGCACTTAAAATTTGGAGGCATTACTTGTATGGGGAGAAGGTGGAGATCTTTACGGATCATAAAAGCCTCAAATATTTCTTCACTCAAAAGGAACTCAACATGCGACAACGACGTTGGCTTGAACTGTTGAAAGATTATGATCATACCATTCAATACCATCCTGGAAAAGCGAACGTGGTAGCTGACGCATTGAGTAGAAGATCATATGCAAGTACGAGTGCGATATTGTCAACACAAAGGCCCATTTTGTGTGATTTGCAAAGGATGGAGATAGAGTTAAAGACTCCAGGGACCCATGTGATGATGGCAAATATACGAGTAGAACCGACTTTAATCGATAAAGTTAAAGCTGCTCAAGCTACAGACCTGGAGCTGATGCGTATGAGAAAGAAAGTGCAAGAAGGTGCTATGCCGGAAGCAAGAATCGATGAAGAAGGAATACTTCGAGTCAACTCCAGACTTTGTGTTCCTAACAACCCTGATTTAAAGTATGAAATCATGATGGAGGCGCACAACACACCGTTTGCAATCCATCCTGGAAGTACCAAAATGTATCATGATCTTCGTCATACATTTTGGTGGAGCAATATGAAGAGAGAGATATCGCTGTTTATCTCAAGGTGTCTAACTTGTCAACGAGTCAAAGCGGAGCATCAAGTACCAAAAGGTCCATTGCAACCACTTGAAATTCCAGAATGGAAGTGGGAGCACATTACCATGGATTTCGTTACCGGTCTTCCTAGGGTTTCTCAAGGTATTGATGCGATTTGGGTCATTGTTGATAGATTGACCAAGTCTGCTCATTTCTTACCGATACGAGAAACTTATACACTTGAACGTCTTGCTCGTATGTACATAAACGAGATTGTAAGACTGCATGGTATGCCAGTATCCATAGTTTCTGACCGAGACCCAAGATTCACTTCACGATTTTGGGTTAGTTTACAAAAAGCTATGGGCACGGATTTACGATTTAGTTCAGCATATCATCCTCAGACGGACGGACAATCAGAGAGGACTATTCAAACTCTTGAAGATCTATTAAGACTCTGTGTCCTTGATTTCAAGGGAAGTTGGGACAAGTTCTTACCATTGGTGGAGTTTTCCTACAACAACAGTTATCAAGCAAGTATTGGCATGGCTCCATTCGAAGCATTGTATGGAAGAAAATGTCGTTCTCCAGTATGCTGGGATGAGGTGGGTGAAGCAACGTTGTTGGGACCGGAGTTGGTACGTATGACTACAGAAAAGATTCAAACGATCCGACAACGTATAAAAACCTCACAAGATCGACAAAAGAGTTATGCTGATCTTCATCGAAAGGACGTGAAATTTGATGTAGGAGATCATGTGTTCTTACGTGTTGCTCCATGAAAAGGAGTTACGAGATTTGGAAAGAGAGGAAAGCTCAATCCTCGATTCATCGGTCCATTTTTAATCCTCGATCGAGTAGGAACTGTGGCTTTTGGACTCGCTTTACCGCCAAGTATGTCTCGTGTTCATAACGTTTTTCACATATCAATGTTACGTAAATATGTGGAAGACCCGAACCACATTATTGAGTTAGAACAGAACGAAATAGTAGAAGATTTGACGTATGAAGAAGTTCCTGTTCAAATCTTGGATAAGAAGGAACATATTCTACGCTCCAAGGTTATACCTCAAGTCAAATTTTGTGGAGAAACCACGATGTTGAGGAAATGACTTGGGAGTTAGAATCTGAAATGAAATCAAGGTATCCTTATCTCTTCGACATATCAGGTACGTACCCTAATTTCGAGGGCAAAATTTCATAAGAAGGGGAGGTTGTAAGATCCCAACTTTTATAAATAAAGATGAATTTTCTATAAATATCATTTTTGAATATTATGAAGTTAATTTGATATAATGTTATAGTTGTGGGTTATATTTATAAAGTACGCAAGTTGTTATATAATATTCGATTGGTCGGGGAATATTCGTTTTAACAGAAAATATTCGTACAACGGCACAATCATTGGTGGACCCCACAACGGAATTATTGTCAGATTGAGAAAACGACAAAAATATTTTATTAAAAATAACGGCGAAAATTTTACCATTATTACTGTTGAACTACTCGGTATTAAAAGTACAGTAATACGTGTGGTTGCATAGTAGCACACGGTATTGATTATTAATGCTTATGTGAGAAGTCACTCAGTTTGATTCAATTATTGTCAGTTAATAATATGAATTATTTAGCGATAATGACGTTTTATTTTATTCGTATTATTAACGTAATAAAACAGAAATATCTTTTTATATAAAACAGAATACTTTATTAAAGTTATTCTATAAATAGAATATATTATATTTTATTTAAAAGATTTTTCTTTAAATATGGACCGTCAGATTAAAGTAATCAATCTAGACCGTTCATGGATTAGTTACTATGCATTTTATTTTTCTAGACCGTTCATGGATTAGTTACTATGCATTCTATTTTTCTATGGTAAGGGGTGTTATTCTTTCTTATTCATGAAGAGAACTGTTGTTATTTCATTATTTATTATTCTGTTGGAATAACCTGTATACGCGGTCTACCCTATACTTGGTGACATTCTTATGTTATTCTGTTGGAACATCCTGTCTGTGTGTTTTACACCGGACCTGGTTCCGTTTTTATTATTATTCTGTTGGAACATCCTGTCTGTGTGTTTTACACCGGACCTGGTTCCATTATTTATTATTCTGTCAGAATATCCTGTCTGTGCGTTTACGCCGGACCTGGTTTCATTATTTATTATTCTGTCAGAATATCCTGTCCGTGCGTTTATGCCGGACCTGGTTCTATTATTTATTATTCTGTTGGAATAACCTGTCTGTGCAGTCTATCGCATGCCGGGTGATTTCTGTTGTTATTCCATTCTTTATTATACTCATTTGGTTAAGTTTTGACTTCTATACTCCATGAAATTAGTGAAATATCCTTGATAATTGCGGTTCATCCAGTATCTTTTCATGAAAATATTCTTCTAAGCATTCTTGAATTTTACTCCACAAAGCAGTATCATGTTGACAATTTGGACGTTGTTAATTCTTGGATAAATTAATTCTTGAACTTGTTTTATTGAATTCTTATATCATTGTCATCATCCTCATGTTTATAAAATGTTGAAAGTCATCTGTGGCCTGTAGTGCATAGATGGACTTGGTATGATTATGACCAGGGATTATTCGGTATAATCATGACCGTAATGTTACAAATGATGTGGTAAAAGTCCTCATTGGCCCGTAGTGTATTGATGGACAGTTGTTGGCATGATCATGACCATTAATGAATACACGAATATCCTTAGCCGTAGTGCAGGGGTGATTCGATGATGTGAATTATTTTATTAAGCTGAGTCCCAGCGATCACAGTGTTGAAAAACCTTTTAAATCATAAAAGATAATAGAGTTTATTTTCTACTTGACTCTTTTAATGGATTGCTTGTTCCGCTGCAGTTAAACTTGATGTCTATTATATTTTATCAGTTTAACATTGTTGAAGGCTAATGATAATTTATTCTGCATTATCTTAGTCATAATATTTCTTACTGGGCTAGTTGAGCTCACCCTTTCTTTCACTGTTCTCTTCAGGAAATGAGAACGTAGCTGGGGCAAGTCGGGAAACGAAGTGATGGTCCGAATGATAGTATTAGTTAGTAGTCTTCACTATTCTATGTAATAGTGTGTTAATAAATGTAATGAGGACTCCTTTTGAGTATGAATACTCTCTAGAAGATAATATTTGTATTCAAACTCACAGTTTATATTTTGTCGTATTGTACACGACAGTTGTATTAGTAAGTTATATTTGTATTCTGTACTATGTATCTGACGACCCAAGATGGGGGATGTATACCTAATTTTGGGGGCGTCACATACATCTTCAAATCACTCTGAAATTCTCGCTATACATGAAGCAAGCAGAGAGTGTGTTTGGTTGAGATCAATTATTCAGCATATTCAAAAGTCATGTGGATTACCTTCAATCAAAGACATTCCTACAATCCTGTATGAAGATAACGCTGCATGCATTGCTCAACTTAGAGGCGGGTACATCATGGGAGATAGAACAAAGCACATTTCACCTAAATTCTTCTTCACACATGAGCTACAAAAGAAGGGTGATATAGATGTGCATCAAATTCGATCATGTGATAATCTAGCCGACTTATTCACAAAGTCGCTACCAAATGCAACGTTTGCAAAACTTCGAAAAAAGATCGGAATGTGTCGACTGAAAGACTTATGACAACATTTCATCAAGAAGTAATGAATTCCTTTTGAGGGGGGAAGACTGTACTCTTTTTTCTTAGTCACGATTTTTATCCCAATGGTTTTTCCTGACAAGGTTTTAACGAGGCAATCAATTAAGATATTAATTGTAAAAGATATGTACTCTTTTTCCCTTCGTTAAGTTTTTTTCCCACTGGGTTTTCTTAACAAGGTTTTTAATGAGACATAATCTTCTATCGTAGGGAATCAGGGGAAGAGTTATAAAGTGATTCCCTCAACAGGAGGGATCACTCGTGCTCTCTTCCTCAATTATTTCCTTCTCCCATAAGTCATCAGTTCCTCTCCCCTTTCCTTTCCTTTTCCTCTCTCAGCTACGCCTATATAAGGTAAGCTGCTGAATGAAAAATGATAAGAAGAATTGACTGAAGGAATTTCTCTCTCTTTTCTCTTGCTTATTCTCTCTAAATTTATGCAGCAATTATAAGAGTATCTTTATATACTTTTGCTAAAGTTTTATAACACTTACCAATTTACTATCAAAGAAAATGCTTACTCATTGCTTACATTCTCTCTGAAGCTTTAATCTCTCTGCTGCTACAAAATTCTAATTATTTGAATAAGAGAAAATTAGTCGCAAGTATTTGAGATAAGTTGTTTAAATTACTTGATTAAATTATCTCTTACTTGTTTATTATTATAAATATAAAAATATAAATGGTTATACACACACACACATACAGATATATATATATATATATATATATATATATATATATATTTTATCTATTTATTATTTATATAAATATCGTAAAGTAGACTTATATTTGATGGTCAACCCGAGATATTTCTCTTTGAGAAACTATCCGAACTGTCTTTGAATTTCAAGGTGGTCTATCGAAAATATTAAATAAGTATTTCATATATTTATTATTTATATAAATATCGTAAAGTAGACTTACATTTGATCGTAAAAACGACCTCGAGATAATTCTCTTTGAGAAACTATCTGAACTGTATTTGAATTTCAAAATCTAAAATATTTATAGAAGTACTTTGTGACGCCCCCAAAATAGGTATACATCACCCATCTTGAGTCGTCAGATACAAGGTACAGAATTCAAATACAACTTAATAATACAACTGTCGTGTACAATATGACAAAACATAAACTGTGAGTTTGAATGCAAATATTGTCTACTAGAGAGTATCCATACTCAAAAGGAGTCCTCATTACATTTATTAACACACTATTACATAGAATAGTGAGGACTACTAACTAATACTATCATTCGGACCATCACTCCGTTCCCGACTTGCCCCAGCTACGTTCTCATTTCCTGAAGAGAACAGTGAAAGAAAGGGTGAGCTCAACTAGCCCAGTAAGAAATATTATGACTAAGATAATGCAGAATAAATTATCATTAGCCTTCAACAATGTTAAACTGATAAAATATAATAGACATCAAGTTTAACTGTAGCGGAACAAGCAATCCATTAAAAGAGTCAAGTAGAAAATAAAATCTACTATCTTTTATGATTTAAAAGGTTTTTCAACACTGTTATCACTGGGACTCAGCTTAATAAAATAATCCACATCATCGAATCACCCCTGCACTACGGCCAAGGATATTCGTGTATTCATTAATGGTCATGATCATGCCAACAACTGTCCATCAATGTACTACGGGCCAATGAGGACTTTTACCACATCATTTGTAACATTACGGTCATGATTATACCGAATAATCCCTGGTCATAATCATACCAAGTCCATCTATGCACTACAGGCCACAGATGACTTTCAACATTTTATAAACATGAGGATGATGACAATGATATAAGAATTCAATAAAACAAGTTCAAGAATTAATTTATTCAAGAATTAACAACGTCCAAATTGTCAACATGATACTGCTTTGTGGAGTAAAATTCAAGAATGATTAGAAGAATATTTTCATGAAAAGATACTGGATGAACCGCAATTATCATGGATATTTCACTAATTTCATGGAGTATAGAAGTCAAAACTTAACAAAATGAGTATAATAAAGAATGGAATAACAACAGAAATCACCCGGCATGCGATAGACTGCACAGACAGGTTATTCCAACAGAATAATAAATAATAGAACCAGGTCCGGCATAAACGCACGGACAGGATATTCTGACAGAATAATAAATAATGAAACCAGGTCCGGCGTAAACGCACAGACAGGATATTCTGACAGAATAATAAATAATGGAACCAGGTCCGGTGTAAAACACACAGACAGGATGTTCTAACAGAATAATAATAAAAACGGAACCAGGTCCGGTGTAAAACACACAGACATGATGTTCCAACAGAATAATAATAAAAATAGAACCAGGTCCGGTGTAAAACACACAGACAGGATGTTCCAACAGAATAATAGAAGAATGTCACCAAGTATAGGGTAGACCGCGTATACAGGTTATTCCAACAGAATAATAATAAATGGAATAACAACAGTTCTCTTCATGAATAAGAAAGAATAACACCCTTACCGTTTTAAAGAAGAACTGAAATAAGGAAGTAGTTAAGTAGCAGAATACTTTTTCTCTCTCTCTCTCTCTATAGTTTCTCTCTTTAGAGTTCAGTGAATTCGTAAGAAATAATGAAGGAATGAGCTGCTATTTATAGAAAAATAGAATGCATAGTAACTAATCCATGAACGGTCTAGATTGATTACTTTAATCTGACGGTCCATATTTAAAGAAAAATCTTTTACATAAAATATAATATATTCTATTTATAGAATAACTTTAATAAAGTATTCTGTTTTATATAAAAAGATGTTTCTGTTTTATTACGTTAATAATACGAATAAAACAAAACTTTATTATCGCTAAATAATTCATATTATTAACTGACAATAATTGAATCAAACTGAGTGACTTCTCACATAAGCATTAATAATCAATACCGTGTGTTACTATGCAACCACACGTATTACTGTACTTTTACTACCGAGTAGTTTAACAGTATCAATGGTAAAACTTCCGCCGTTATTTTTAATAAAATATTTTTATCGTTTTCTCAATCCGACAATAATTTTGTTGTGGGGTCCACCAATGATTGTGCCGTTGTACGAATATTTCCTGTTAAAACGAATATTCCCGGACCAATCGAATATTATATAACAACTTGCGTACTTTGCAAAATTTATAAATATTACCTACAACTATAACATTATATCAAATTTACTCCATAATATTTAAAAATAATATTTATAGAGAAATTCATCTTTATTTATAAAAGTTGGGGTCTTACATACTTCATATATTTATTCTTTATATAAATATCATAGATTAACACTTGATCGTCAAAACGATCCCGAGATACTTCTATTAGAGAACTATCCGAACGGTCTTTGAATTTCAAAGTGGTTTATCAAAAATATTTATATAAATATTAAAGTGTGAAAATTATAAATTTGGTTAGTACTTAGATACCAAAAACAATTTGAATTTATTCACCCTTGAGCCAATGATAGCGTAAATGGTTCAAACGATCTTTAAAATCCTAAGTGACCTTATTTATTTATTATTCACATAATAGATAAATTATATTATTATATATTCTTTGAGTTAAACAAATATATTTGTTATAGCAAGTTTTGCTTAATTGATCTATCTTATATTCTTGATATATGTCATCACAATTATTCAAACATTAACTCAGTCATAATATCTGAACTTAAAGTTATATTTGTTTAATCCATAGAAACACATTCTTTATTATAAAGAATAAATAATTCTTTATAAACTTACATTAAACTATATATCAGCTTATTTTGAAGCATTTTCGAAATACATTTAAACGAATTTATCTGCTTAATCAAGAAGCATATTTACACAAGTATAAAAGTTTTAAACTCTTATAACTGAACATAAATTTATATCTGCTTACACAGAAGCACATTTCACATATATAAAAGTCATTGAACTTTTATATAATTACTTGATTTATGAGAACCCAAAACCCGGGTCTATCTCCAAAATCAGATTTCAGCACCCCACAACGCTAGCCATAAAACATAAGCTTAAGACATGAATGTAATTACTACATTATTACAACATATCACTTCTAATTTCAACTTCTATTACCTTTACATCTTCATATCATAATGTTAACGAATATTACGTCATTAAATTTTACAATAAAAAATCTCCAGTATATTACAACATGTAATGTTATACATTTAAATATGATAAATAACAAATTCTTTTCGCTAAACACCATCAGGTTACTCAAGTCCATCTGCTATAGCTGTAAAAGGTTTAGAGTTTTGCAAGGGTAAGCATTTAATTGCCCAGCAAGTTAAAGTAGTCAAATAAACAACAAAATCAAGATTCAAATCAATATTCTTTGAAAACTTCACCAACAAAACAATAGTTGAGAAGCAGCTTGGATAAACAAGAATAACGTAAATTCCTATTGTCATTCTTTTCTTAATTATCTAATCCTAAGAATCCTCACTCAAAATCATTCCCTTTATAAGGCACCTCGATATCAACTTGTCTCCGCTCTACTCTAATACTCAACATAGCTTAATATTCACATAGTTCATGAATAAATCAGAACTTTAAGAATCTGAACAGTTCAATAGTAGAACAATACTTCATAAAAGCACATAAGGGCAAATATTGACAAACAACACAATTTATAGCGAAACACCTTGTACAATTATAATACAATTGCACAAAGACATGAAACTTGCAATCGATACAACAATTTGAATGAAATTAGAAGACTTGCTCAATAAAATTTGAGAAAGTTTAAGAAACTTGCCTTAAGCACCACTTTACAACTTACGCTATTTTGCTCTTCAAACAACCTACATATATCATTAAGGTCAAACATACCAATTAGTCAAGTATTGACCCCAAATAGTGGTTTATTTTATCTTATTTCACAATTTAGGATGCTCGGGTTTTATAACTCGACACAACATACATAACTTTATACACTCCGATATATTTCTCTTTTAACTCCGTTCATAGTTCAGACTTTAATTTAAAAGTCCCATGATACTTACGTCTCATAATTTAAGACATCTTAAATCATTCGTTAATTAATCTTTATTACGCTTGCCTTATATAGTTCGAAACAACGTAACATAACGTTGCCCGACTACTCAGCGTTGATATTTTATATTATTGTTGTTTCAATAATTGTTACTGCACAGTATTTTCCATTATCAGATCAATAATTCATATTATTTGAATAATATTATTAGATAACATTATTGGAAATGTCTAGAAAGTTCTGTCTAAGGAGAGGTTTGGTCATCTAATTACGCGCCAGTAAGGAGAAATCCTTATTGGAAAGCCCCCTCTTTCCTGGGAACGGCTTGGTTGTCATAAATGTGATCCTGGAATATTATTTGTGAATAATTAATTATTGACTCATATGATAAGGAAATATTTATTTTATGTGGATATAAATGAGGGATATATTTTTGTGGTTAAAAATGAAGGAGCTAATGTTGAGGTTTTTATCAGTATTTTTGTCGGAATGGAGGTATTAAAAATCAGGATTTTTGAGATATTTTACGGAGGTTATAATTTTTAATCCGACCGTTGGATCGTGGTAATTTTTGGATATGTTATACATATATAAGTTGAGTATATGTCCACAAATTTTGAACCGTTAAAAATGAACGTATGATTTATTATGAATTTTACGAAATGACTGGTTCAGAAATTGTTGAATTTTCGGAGTTAATCATTTTGGTGGAAAATTCTAGATTTGGTGGAAAATTCTAGAATTGGTGGGCCCCACTCTTGGTTGGTGAAGAAATGTGCTGAGATCTTTATTCAAATGTGGTGGGTGGGAATAGTAGCAGGTAAAGTCATCAGGTTGCAGGTTAAGTCTGCTTCGGCGTGCTAACATTTTCCTATAAATAGAGGGCTAAGTTAGAATTGAAAATCACACCAGAAACAAGTTTTCTCTCTTTCTCTCTCTAGATTATTTAGTGTATTTTGTGAGTATTTAGATACTTTGAGAGTTTCTATTCATCAGAGCAAGTTTCTTTCAGCTTTATACCGATATTCCGACCAGAAGTACTGATATATTTAGGTAAGGGATATTATTTTCTTCTTAATGATATTATTTTCTTCAATATCATTATTGTAAGACCCCAACTTATTAATGAATAAAATTAAATTTTCTGTAAATATTATTGTGAATAATAAGAGGTTAATTTGATATAATACTTTGGTTATGGGTGAAATGTGCAAATTTTACAAAATAAGCAAGTGGTTATAAAATATTCATTTTGTCGGGGAATATTCGTTTGGTCGTGGAATATTCTTGCTGTCGGGGAATATTCGTACGACGGTACAGCCTTGTGTGGGTCCCATAACGGAAAGCGATTGGATGAAGAAAATGACAAGTATAAGTTGTTTATAAATAACGGCGTAGTTGTTACCGTTAATACTGTTGGAATACCCGGTGGTTAAAATACAGTAGCACACGGTATTGCACCAATTATTGATTCTTACGTAAGAAGGCACTACTCAATAATTGTTACAGTAGTTATTGTTCAATATTTTATTTTATTGATTCAATAATTGTTGCGTTGATATTTTATATTATTGTTGTTTCAATAATTGTTGCTGCACAGTATTTTCCTTTATCAGATCAGTAATTCATATTATTTGAATAATATTATTAGATAACATTATTTGCAATGTCTAGAAAGTTCTGTCTAAGGAGAGGTTTGGTCATCTAATTGCGCGCTGGTAAGGAGAAATCCTTATTAGAAAGCCCCCTCTTTCCTGGGAACGGCCTGGTTGTCATAAATGTGATTCTGTAATATTATTTGTGAATAATTAATTATTGATTCATATGATAAGGAAATAATTATTTTATGTGGATATAAATGTTGGATATATTTATTGTGGTTAAAAATGAAGGAGTTAATGTTGAGGTATTTTATCAGTATTTTTATCGGAATGGAGGTATTAAAAATCAAATCAGGATTTTTTGAGAAATATTGCGGGGGTTATAATTTTTAATCCGACCGTTGGATCGTGGTAATTTTTGGATATGTTATTCATATATAAGTTGAGTATATGTCCACAAATTTTGAACAGTTAAAAATGAACGTATGATTTGTTATGAATTTTACGAGATGACTGGTTCAGAAATTGTTGAATTTTCGGAGTTAATCATTTTGGTGGAAAATTCTAGAATTGGTGGGCCCCACTCTTGGTTGGTGAAAAAATGTGCTGAGTTTTTTATTCAAATGTGGTGGGTGGGAATAGTAGCAGGTAAAGCCATCAGGTTACAGGTTAAGTCTGCTTCGGCGTGCTAATATTTTCCTATAAATAGAGGGCTAAGTTAGAATTGAAAATCACACCAGAATTCATAAGTTTTCTCTCTTTCTCTCTCTAGATTATTGAGTGTATTTTGTGAGTATTTAGATACTTTGAGAGTTGCTATTCAGCACAAATTTCATTCAGCCTCATATCCGATATTCAGTCAGAAGTACGGTTATTTTGAGGTAAGGGATATTATTTTCTTCTTAATGATATTATTTTCTTCAATATCATTATGCTGAAATATTGATATGAGTTTTTATCAAATTTAGAACTTTTTGTGTCGGGGTTACTACTCACGTATACGGCACTATTCACGTATACGGTACTATTCACGAATACGGCACTATTCACCGAAAAATAAAATTTTTTCCTTTTTATCCAAGATGTCTATTATGGTTACTATCTTTGATTGTATCCATGTTTTGATCTTTATTTTTTGAATTCTGCTTCACAATTGATTATTATGAAGTATTATTGATCTTGGATAAACTGTTATACGAATCCCTAATATTTGTCCTTCTGTCTCATTGGATTCGTTCTCTTTAAGATATTTTTCATCATCCTCAGTCCTAAATGATGATATTACTGAATATCTTTGGCCTGTAGTGCAAAGATGTATGATTACTTGATGAATATCTTTGGCCTGTAGTGCAAAGATGAACAGGTGTTGAGATGAACATGACTGACAGGTGATACAAATGAATATCTTTGGTCTGTAGTGCAAAGATGAATATTTGGATAAAGATGATTATTAATTGATGTTACAGGGATAAAATATTGATGATGGACTTTTAAATCTTAGAAGATAGTAGAATTCATTCTCTACTTGACTCTTCTAATGGTTTGCTGTTTCGCTACAGTTGTTGATCTAAAACTTGTTGTCGATTATATTCTATCATATTTTTCCCTGTTGAAGACTAATGATAATTTGTTGTATATTATCTTAGTCATAATATTCTTTACTGGGCTAGTTGAGCTCACCATTTTCCTTTTTGTTCTATTTTTCTTCTCAGGAGGTGAGAACATAGCAGGATCTAGTCAGGGTATGGAGTGATGGTTCTAGAAAGATGTTTTAACAGTCCTCACTATTTCTGTAAAATAGTGTTTGAATAATTATAATGAGGATTTATTTGAGTGTGGATATTGTCCAGAAGACAATATTTGTATTTAAACTCACAGTATGTGTTGTCGTATTTTGCACGATAATTGTATTATTGAAGTTGTAGTTTACTTTCTGTACTATGTATTTGGCGACTCAGAATGGGTGTTGTATACCTATTTTGGGGGCGTCACAATTATGCTGAAATATTGATATGAACTTTTTACCAATTTGGAACTTTTTGTGTCGGGATTACTATTCACGTATACGTTACTATTCACGTATACGGCACTATTCACGAATACGGCACTATTCACCGAAAAATAAAATTTTTCTTTTTGTCCAAGATGTCTATTATGGTTACTATCTTTCATTATATCCATGTTTTAATCTTTATTTTTAAATTCTGCTTCACAATTGATTATTATGAAGTATTATTGATCTTGGATAATGTGACGCCCCCAAAATTAGGTATACATCACCCATCTTGGGTCGTCAGATACATAGTACAGAATACAAATACAACTTACTAATACAACTGTCGTGTACAATACGACAAAACATAAACTGTGAGCACAAACATCAACTGTTTCTTCGGGAGGAGATTTCAAGAAGAGAAGGTACAACAATGATAACGTGAAGACGTCAGCACAAACATCAACTGTTTCTAGGGGAGGAGAACGACCACCGGTCGTATGTTACAAATGTGGGAAAGAGGGACATATCAGCCCAAACTGGCCACAACAATCTAAGGTATGTTATAACTGTGGAAAGGAGGGTCATATAGCTCAAGAGTGTTCTGTAGAAAAACCAAGTTCAGCGGGAATGGTGACTCAAAAAGCTGTCCCAGAAAAGTCAAAGTCGACGGTTCCTGGAAGAGCGTTTTCATGACTGGTCAAAATGCGAGAAACCCGAACGAAGTTAGCACGGGTTAGTTAATTATAAATTTTTGCGAAGTCTATACCTTATTAGATACCGGTTCTACCCATTCATTTATTTCTCCTGCTTGTGCTCAACGTTTAAACTTGACTCCGGAGAAATTAGACTTTAACTTATCTGTTGAAACTCCGTTGGGTGAAACCTTCGTTACATCTACAGTTTATAAATCTTGCATGATCCAAGTTGGCACTATCACATTACCTGTTGATCTTATCTCTTTAAAGATACTTGCTTTTGATGTGATTTTAGGAATTGATTGGTTAACCACTCCTCATGCCAAAATTGATTGCTTTCGTAAGGTTGTTAGTTTTCATATTCCTAAGCAACCTGTTATTCGAATTCAAGCAACCAAATCATTGAAGTCAAACTCTTTCATATCAAGCCGTAAAGTCATTCGTTTATTAAAAAACGGATGTCAAGCTTTCTTAGCCCATGTCATGGACTTGAACAAAAATACGTCAGATTTGAATGATATTTCTGTTGTTAGTGAATTTTCTGACGTATTTCCTGAAGAATTTCCTAGCCTAACCCAGAGCGTGATATTGAATTTTTGTATTGATCTTCAACCCGATACAAAACTCATTTATAAAATCTCATATTGAATAGCTCCTATTAAACTTCAGGAGTGAAAAACCCAACTATAGAAGTTGGTACCCAAGCCTCTATCTGGCGACTTCCTTTGTAGAATGCACCAAAGCCAGACTCTCCGTAAACGACTCTATATTTGTGTGGTGGTAAAACAATAGGTGCCATTATGACGTGTTATCCAAGATTGGGATATAAATCACAATTGAGAGCAACCGAAGTCGGTGACCAAAGTACGTAGCTTTCTGGGCTTAACTGGTTACTATCGGAGATTCGTGGAAGGATTTTCTCGAATCGCTACTCCGTTAACTCAGCTGACTCGGAAGGATACAAAAGTCGGTTGGAGCGAGGATTGTGAGAAGAGTTTTCAAGAACTCAAGAGGAGACTCATTTCGGCACCTGTTCTGATAATACCATCTGGTTCGGATGGATTTGTTATCTACAGCGATGCTTCAGGCAAAGGGTTAGGATGTGTTCTCATGCAACATGGGAAAGTCATAGCCTATGCCTCGCGACAACTCAAAGAATATGAGAGGAATTATCCTACTCATGATTTGGAGTTGGCAGCAGTCGTTTTTGCGTTGAAGATCTTGAGACACTACCTGTATGGGGAGAATGTAAAGATCTATACAGATCATAAAAGCCTCAAATATTTCTTCACCCAAAAGGAACTCAACATGCGGCAGCGACGTTGGCTCGAGCTGTTGAAAGATTACGATCATACCATCCAATATCATCCTGGAAAAGCAAACGTAGTAGCTGACGCATTGAGTAGAAGATCATATGCGGGTACGAGTGCAATGTTGTTAACATAAAGGCCCATTTTGTATGACTTGCAAAGGATGGAGATAGAGATGAAGGCTCCAAGTACCCACATGATGATATCAAATATACGAGTAGAACCGACTTTAATCGATAAAGTTAAAGCTGCTCAAGCTACGGACATGGAGCTGATGCGTATGAAGAAGAAAGTGCAGGAAGGTGTTATTCCAGAAGCAAGAATCGATGAAGAAAGAATACTTCGAGTTAACTCCAGACTTTGTGTTCCTAACGAGTTTGACTTGAAGCAAAGAATAATGATGGAGGCACACAACACACCGTTTGCAATCAATCTTGGGAGTACCAAAATGTATCACGATCTTTGACATATATTTTGGTGGAGCAATATGAAAAGAGAGATCGCGGAGTTTATCTCGAGAAGTTTAACTTGTCAACGTGTAAAAGCGGAGCATCAAGTACCAAAGGGTCCATTGCAACCACTTGAGATTCCAAAATGAAAGTGGGAGCACATTACTATGGATTTTGTTACGGGTCTTCCCAAGGTTTCTCAAGGTATAGATGCGATTTGGGTTATTGTTGATAGATTAACCAAGTCTGCTCATTTCTTACCGATACGTGAGACTTATTCCCTTGAACGTCTTGCTAGTATGTATGTGAACGAGATTGTGAGATTGCATGGCATGCCAGTATCCATAGTTTCGGATCGTGACCCAAGATTCACTTCACGATTTTGGGTTAGCTTGCCGAAAGCTATGGGTACGAATTTATGATTCATTTCGGCATACCATCCTCAAACGGAAGGACAATCAGAGAGGACTATTCAAACTCTTGAAGATCTATAAAGACTCTGTGTCCTAGATCTCAAAGGGAGTTGGGATAAGTACCTACCATTGGTAGAATTCTCCTACAACAATAGTTATCAGGCGAGCATAGGTGTGGCTCCATTCGAGGTGTTGTATGGAAGAAAATGTCGTTCTCCAGTATGCTGGGATGAGGTGGTATGCATTACTACAGAGAAGATCCAAACGATTCAACAACGTATACAAACGGCACATGATCGACAAAAGAGTTATGCGGATCTTCATCGGAAGGACGTGGAATTTAATATTGGGGATCATGTATTATTACGTGTTGCACCATGGAAGTGAGTTACAAGATTTGGGAAGAAAGGAAAGCTCAATCCAAGATTTGTTGGTCCATTTGAGATTCTTGAGCGAATAGAAAATGTGGCATATAGACTCGCATTACCTCCAAGCATGTCTCGTGTTCATAATGTTTTTCACATATCTATGCTTCATAAATATGTTAAAGACCCGAACCACATTATTGAGTTAGAACCAGACGAGATAGCTGAAGATTTAACGTATGAGTAGGTACCTGTTAAGATCTTGGATAGGAAAGAGCATGTCCTGCGCACGAAGGTTATACCACAAGTTAAGGTTTTGTGGAGAAACCATGCTATTGAAGAAATGACCTGGGAGTTGGAATCACAAATGAAAGCGAGGTATCCTCACCTTTTTGAAACATCAGGTACGTACGTCAATTTCGAGGACGAAATTTCATAAGGTGGGGAGGTTGTAAGACCCCAACTTATTAATGAATAAAATCAAATTTTCTCTAAATATTATTGTGAATAATAAGGGGTTAATTTGATATAATACTTTGGTTATGGGTGAAATGTGCAAATTTTGCAAAATAAGCAAGTGGTTATAAAATATTCATTTTGTCGGGGAATATTCGTTTGGTCGTGGAATATTCTTGCTGTCGGGGAATATTCGTACGACGGCGCAGCCTTGTATGGGCCCCATAACGGAAAGCAATTGGATGAAGAAAACGACAAGTATAAGTTGTTTATAAATAACGGCGTAGTTGTTACCGTTAATACTGTTGGAATACCCGGTGGTTAAAATACAGTAGCACGCGGTATTGCACCAATTATTGATTCTTACGTAAGAAGGCACTACTCAATAATTGTTACCGTAGTTATTGTTCAATATTTTATTTTATTGATTCAATAATTACTGCGTTGATATTTTATATTATTGTTGTTTCAATAATTGTTGCTGTACAGTATTTTCCTTTATCAGATCAATAATTCATATTATTTGAATAATATTATTAGATAACATTATTGGCAATGTCTAGAAAGTTCTGTCTAAGATGAGGTTTGGTCATCTAATTGCGCGCCAGTAAGGAGAAATCCTTATTGGAAAGCCCCCTCTTTCCTGGAAACGGCCTGGTTGTCATAAATGTGATTCTGTAATATTATTTGTGAATAATTAATTATTGATTCATATGATAAGGAAATAATTATTTTATATGGATATAAATGTTGGATATATTTATTGTGGTTAAAAATGAAGGAGTTAATGTTGAGGTGTTTTATCAGTATTTTTATTGGAATGGAGGTATTAAAAATCAAATCAAGATTTTTTGAGAAATATTGCGGGGGTTATAATTTTTAATCCGACCGTTGGATCGTGGTAATTTTTGGATATGTTATTCATATATAAGTTGAGTATATGTCCACAAATTTTGAACCGTTAAAAATGAACGTATGATTTGTTATGAATTTTACGAGATGACTGGTTTAGAAATTGTTGAATTTTCGGAGTTAATCATTTTGGTGGAAAATTCTAGAATTGGTGGGCCCCACTCTTGGTTGGTGAAGAAATGTGCTGAAATTTTTATTCAAATGTGGTGGGTGGGAATAGTAGCAAGTAAAATCATCAGGTTGCAGGTTAAGTCTGCTTCGGCGTGCTAACATTTTCCTATAAATAGAGGGCTAAGTTAGAATTGAAAATCACACTAGAATTCATAAGTTTTCTCTCTTTCTCTCTCTAGATTATTGAGTGTATTTTGTGAGTATTTAGATACTTTGAGAGTTGCTATTCAGCACAAGTTTCATTTAGCCTCATATCCGATATTCAGTCAGAAGTACGGTTATTTTGAGGTAAGGGATATTATTTTCTTCTTAATAATATTATTTTCTTCAATATCATTATGCTGAAATATTGATATGAGTTTTTATCAAATTTGAAACTTTTTGTGTCGGGGTTACTATTCACGTATACGGCACTATTCACGTATACGGTACTATTCACGAATACGACACTATTCACCGAAAAATAAAATTTTTCATTTTTTATCCAAGATGTCTATTATGGTTACTATCTTTGATTGTATCCATGTTTTGATCTTTATTTTTTGAATTCTGCTTCACAATTGATTATTATGAAGTATTATTAATCTTGGATAAACTGTTATACGAATCCCTAATATTTGTCTTTTCTGTCTCATTGGATTCGTTCTCTTTAAGATATTTTTCATCATCCTCAGTCCTAAATGATGATATTACTGAATATCTTTGGCCTGTAGTGCAAAGATGTATGATTACTTGATGAATATCTTTGGCCTGTAGTGCAAAGATGAACAGGTGTTGAGATGAACATGACTGACAGGTGATACAAATGAATATCTTTGGTCTGTAGTGCAAAGATGAATATTTGGATAAAGATGATTATTAATTGATGTTACAGGGATAAAATATTGATGATGGACTTTTAAATCTTAGAAGATAGTAGAATTCATTCTCTACTTGACTCTTCTAATGGTTTGCTGTTTCCGCTACAGTTGTAGATCTAAAACTTGTTGTCGATTATATTCTATCATATTTTTCCCTGTTGAAGACTAACGATAATTTGTTGTATATTATCTTAGTCATAATATTCTTTACTTGGCTAGTTGAGCTCACCCTTTTCCTTTTTGTTCCATTTTTCTTCTCAGGAGGTGAGAACATAGCAGGATCTAGTCAGGGTATGGAGTGATGGTTCGAGAAAGATGTTTTAACAGTCCTCACTATTTCTGTAAAATAGTGTTTGAATAATTGTAATGAGGATTTATTTGAGTGTGGATATTGTCCAGAAGATAATATTTGTATTTAAACTCACAGTATGTGTTGTCGTATTTTGCACGACAATTGTATTATTGAAGTTGTAGTTTGCTTTCTGTACCATGTATTTGGCGACTCAGAATGGGTGTTGTATACCTATTTTGAGGGCGTCACAATTATGCTGAAATATTGATATGAACTTTTTACCAATTTGGAACTTTTTGTGTCGGGATTACTATTCACGTATACGTTACTATTCACGTATACGGCACTATTCACGAATACGACACTATTCACCGAAAAATAAAATTTTATTTTTTTGTCCAAGATGTCTATTATGGTTACTATCTTTCATTATATCCATGTTTTAATCTTTATTTTTAAATTCTGCTTCACAATTGATTATTATGAAGTATTATTGATCTTGGATAATGTGACGCCCCCAAAATTAGGCATACATCACCCATCTTGGGTCGTCAGATACATAGTACAGAATACAAATATAACTTACTAATACAACTGTCGTGTACAATACGACAAAACATAAACTGTGAGTTTGAATATAAATATTATCTTCTAGAGAGTATTCATACTCAAAAGGAGTCCTCGTTACATTTATTAACACACCATTACATAGAATAGTGAGGACTACTAACTAATACTATCATTCGGACCATCACTCCGTTCCCCGACTTGCCCCAGCTACGTTCTCATTTCCTGAAGAGAACAGTGAAAGAAAGGGTGAGCTCAACTAGCCCAGTAAGAAATATTATGACTAAGATAATGCAGAATAAATTATCATTAGCCTTCAACAATGTTAAACTGATAAAATATAATAGACATCAAGTTTAACTGCAGCGGAACAAGCAATCCATTAAAAGAGTCAAGTAGAAAATAAACTCTACTATCTTTTATGATTTAAAAGATTTTCCAACATTGTGATCGCTGAGACTCAGCTTAATAAAATAATCCACATCATCGAATCACCCCTGCACTACGGCCAAGGATATTCGTATATTCATTAATGGTCATGATCATGCCAACAACTGTCCATCAATGCACTACGGGCCAATGAGGACTGTTATCACATCATTTGTAACATTACGGTCATGATTATACCGAATAATCCCTGGTCATAATCATACCAAGTCCATCTATGCACTACAGGCCACAGATGACTTTCAACAGAATATAAACATGAGGATGATGACAATGATATAAGAATTCAATAAAACAAGTTCAAGAATTAATTTATCTAAGAATTAACAACGTCCAAATTGTCAACATGATACTGCTTTGTGGAGTAAAATTCAAGAATACTTAGAAGAATATTTTCATGAAAAGATACTGGATGAACCGCAATTATCAAGGATATTCTACAAATTTCATGGAGTATAGAAGTCAAAACTTAACCAACTGAGTATAATAAAGAATGGAATAACAAAAGAAATCACCATGCATGCGATAGACCGCACAGACAGGTTATTCCAACAGAATAATAAATAATGGAACCAGGTCCGGCGTAAACGCACAGACAGGATATTCCGACAGAATAATAAATAATGGAACCAGGTCCGGTGTAAAACACACAGACAGGATATTCCAACAGAATAATAACAAGACGGAACTAGGTCCGGTGTAAAAACACAGACAGGATGTTCCAACAGAATAATAATAAAAACAGAACCAGGTCCGGTGTAAAACACACAGACATGATGTTCCAACAGAATAATAATAAAAACAGAACCAGGTCCGGTGTAAAACACACAGACAGGATGTTCCAACAGAATAATAGAAGAATGTCACCAAGTATAGGGTAGACCGCGTATACAGGTTATTCCAACAGAATAATAAGAAATGGAATAACAACAGTTCTCTTCATGAATAAGAAAGAATAACACCCCTTACCGTTTTAAAGAAGAGCTGAAATAAGGAAGTAGTTAAGTAGCAGAATACTCTTCTTCTCTCTCTCTATAGTTTTTCTTTATAGTTTCTCTCTCTAGAGTTCAGTGAATTCGTAAGAAATAATGAAGGAATGAGCTGCTATTTATAGAAAAATAGAATGCATAGTAACTAATCCATGAACGGTCCAGATTGATTACTTTAATCTGACGGTCCATATTTAAAGAAAAATCTTTTAAATAAAATATAATATATTCTATTTATAGAATAACTTTAATAAACTATTCTGTTTTATATAAAAAGATGTTTCTGTTTTATTACGTTAATAATACGAATAAAACAAAACGTCATTATCGCTAAATAATTCATATTATTAACTGACAATAATTGAATCAAACTGAGTGACTTCTCACATAAGCATTAATAATCCATACCGTGTGCTACTATGCAACCACACGTATTACTGTACTTTTACTACCGAGTAGTTCAACAGTAACAATGGTAAAACTTCCGCCGTTATTTTTAATAAACTATTTTTGTCGTTTTCTCAATCCGACAATAATTTCGTTGTGGGGTCCACCAATGATTGTGCCGTCGTACGAATATTCCCCGACAAAAAGAATATTCCCCGACCAATCGAATATTTTAAAACAACTTGCGTACTTTGCAAAATTTATAAATATTACCCACAACTATAACATTATATCAAATTAACTCCATAATATTCAAAAATGATATTTATAGAAAATTCATCTTTATTTATAAAAGTTGGGGTCTTACAACCTCCCCTTCTTATTAAATTTCGCCCTCGAAATTAGGGTACATACCTGGTATGTCGAAGAGGTAAGGATACCTTGATTTCATTTCAGATTCTAACTCCCAGGTCATTTTCTCAACATCGTGGTTTCTCCACAAAACTTTGACTTGAGGTATAACCTTGGAGCGTAGAATATGTTCCTTCTTATCCAAGATTTGAACAGGAACTTCTTCATACGTCAAATCCTCCGCTATTTCGTCCGGTTCTAACTCAATAATGTGGTTCGGGTCTTCCACATATTTGCGTAACATGGATATGTGAAAAACGTTATGAACACGAGACATACTTGGCGGTAAAGCGAGTCTATAAGCCACAGTTCCTACTCGATCGAGGATTAAAAATGGACCGATGAATCGAGGATTGAGCTTTCCTCTCTTTCCAAATCTCATAACTCCTTTCCATGGAGCAATACGTTAGAACACATGATCTCCTACATCAAATTCCACGTCCTTTCGATGAAGATCAGCATAACTCTTTTGTCGATCTTGTGAGGTTTTTATACGTTGTCGGATCGTTTGAATCTTTTCTGTAGTCATACGTACCAACTCCGGTCCCAACAACGTTGCTTCACCCACCTCATCCCAGCATACTGGAGAACGATATTTTCTTCCATACAATGCTTCGAATGGAGCCATGCCAATACTTGCTTGATAACTGTTGTTGTAGGAGAACTCCACCAATGGCAAGAACTTGTCCCAACTTCCCTTGAAGTCAAAGACACAGAGTCTTAATAAATCTTCTAGAGTTTGAATAGTCCTCTCTGATTGTCCGTCCGTCTGAGGATGATATGCCGAACTAAATCGTAAATCTGTGCCCATAGCTTTTTGTAAACTAACCAAAAATCGTGAAGTGAATCTTGGGTCTCGATCAGAAACTATGGATACTGGCATACCATGCAGTCTTACAATCTCGTTTATGTACATACGAGCAAGACGTTCAAGTGTATAAGTTTCTCGTATCGGTAAAAAATGAGCAGACTTGGTCAATCTATCAACAATGACCCAAATCGCATCTATACCTTGAGAAACCTTAGGAAGACCGGTAACGAAATCCATGGTAATGTGCTCCCACTTCCATTCTGGAATTTCAAGTGGTTGCAATGGACCTTTTGGTACTTGATGCTCCGCTTTGACTCGTTGACAAGTTAGACACCTTGAGATAAACAACGCTATCTCTCTCTTCATATTGCTCCACCAAAATGTATGACGAAGATCATGATACATTTTGGTACTTCCAGGATGGATTGCAAACGGTGTGTTGTGCGCCTCCATCATGATTTCATACTTTAAATCAGGGTTGTTAGGAACACAAAGTCTGGAGTTGACTCGAAGTATTCCTTCTTCATCGATTCTTGCTTCCGGCATAGCACCTTCTTGCACTTTCTTCCTCATACGCATCAGCTCCAGGTCTGTAGCTTGAGCAGCTTTAACCTTATCGATTAAAGTTGGTTCTACTCGTATATTCGCCATCATCACATGGGTCCCTGGAGTCTTTAACTCTATCTCCATCCTTTGCAAATCACACAAAATGGGCCTTTGTGTTGACAATATCGCACTCGTACTTGCATATGGTCTTCTACTCAATGCGTCAGCTACCACGTTCGCTTTTCCAGGATGGTATTGAATGGTATGATCATAATCTTTCAACAGTTCAAGCCAACGTCGTTGTCGCATGTTGAGTTCCTTTTGAGTGAAGAAATATTTAAGGCTTTTATGATCCGTAAAGATCTCCACCTTCTCCCCATACAAGTAATGCCTCCAAATTTTAAGTGCAAAGACAACAGCTGCCAACTCTAGATCATGAGTAGAATAATTCCTCTCATATTCCTTGAGTTGTCTTGATGCATAGGCTATGACTTTTCCATGTTGCATGAGAACGCATCCCAACCCTTTGCTCGAAGCATCACTGTAGATGACAAATCCCTCCGAGCCAGATGGTATTGTTAGAACAGGTGCTGAAATGAGTCTCCTCTTGAGTTCTTGAAAACTCTGCTCACACTCTTCGCTCCAACCGAACTTTGTATCTTTCCGAGTCAGCTGAGTTAATGGAGTAGCGATTCGAGAAAATCCCTCCACGAATCTCCGATAATAACCAGCTAGACCGAGAAAGCTACGTACTTCGGTTACTGATTTAGGTTGCTCCCAGCTTTGAATTGCTTCAATCTTTGCCGGGTCAACAGATATTCCACGACTTGATACTACGTGCCCAAGGAATGCTACCTCTTCCAGCCAGAACTCGCATTTCTTCAACTTGGCATAAAGTTTGTATTCACGAAGCTTTTGGAGTACCAACCTCAAGTGTTGCTCATGATCTTCACGGCTTTTGGAATAAACAAGGATGTCATCGATAAAGACGACCACAAAGTGATCCAAATATTCCTTGAATACCCTGTTCATCATATCCATGAAGGCAGCAGGAGCATTAGTCAATCCAAAAGACATAACTAAGAATTCATAATGCCCATACCGAGTTCTGAAGGCAGTCTTTGGAATATCCTCAGTTCTAACCTTCAGCTGATGATATCCAGAACGAAGATCGATCTTTGAAAAGAATTGTGCTCCTTGCAACTGGTCAAACAGGTCATCAATACGTGGCAATGGGTACCTATTTTTGATGGTGACATGATTCAACTCCCGATAATCAATACAAAGTCGCATACTCCCATCTTTCTTCTTCACGAACAGAACAGGAGCACCCCAAGGAGAAGTACTAGGACGAATAAAACCAATGTCTAACAATTCCTGCAGTTGGGTCTTTAACTCCTGAAGTTCAATAGGAGCCATTCGATATGGGGCTTTGGAAATGGGTTTTGTACCGGGTTCAAGGTCGATACAAAATTCAATTTCACGCTCTGGGGGTAGGCCAGGAAGTTCTTCGGGAAATACGTCAGGAAATTTATTAACAACAGAAATATCATTCAAAGCTGACGTATTTTTGTTTAGATCTGTGACATGAGCTAAGAAAGCTTGACATCCGTTTTTCAATAAACGAATAGCTTTATGGCTTGAGATGACAACGATTGATTTTAATGGTTTGGTTGCTTGAATTCGCATAATAGGTCGATTAGGAATATGAAAGCTAACAACCTTACGAAAACAATCAATTTTTGCATGATGAGTAGTTAACCAATCAATCCCTAGAATCACGTCAAATGCAAGTATTTTTAATGAAATCAGATCGACAGGTAATGTGTGGGTACCAACTTGAACCAAACAAGACTTATAAACCGTGGATGTAATGAAGGTTTCTCCCAATGGAGTTTCAACTGCTAAGTCAAAGTCTAATTTCTCCGGAATCAAATTTAATCGATGAGCGCAAGTAGGAGAAATAAAAGAATGGGTAGAACCGGTATCAAATAAAGTATAGACTTCGTTAGAGTTTATGATAAGCTTACCCGTGATGACCTCATTCGGGTTCCTTGCTCTCTGGGAGTTCACAACAAACGCTCTCCCTTGCACAACCGGTTTTGACTTTTCTGGGACGGCCTTTGATGCCTCCATCCTAGCTGAATTTGTCTTCGGTAAACGACAAAATCGGGCTAAATGACCTTCTCTTCCACAATTATAACATGCTTTGGACGGCATCGCGCAGTTTGGACTGATGTGCCCCTCCCCTCCGCATTTGAAACATATGATAGGTGGTCGTTTTCCTTCCTTAACGACAGGTGCTGGTGCTGACGTCTTTCCATCATTGTTGAATCTCCTCTTCTTGAAATGCCCATTCTTATTATTTTGGCCCTGATTACCACCGAAGTGGTTACCATTTCTGGCCTGTTGATTCCCTCCACGCTTGTTGTCACCGCTTCGATGACTGCTTTCACTAGTATTATCATTTTGCCGGCTGCTCTCTTTTGGTTGCGTTGTCTCGTTATCGCGCTCCACCAACTGAGCCCTATTTACAACATCTGAATACAAACACAGTTTATGAGAAACAAGATGTTGACGTATCTCCGGCTTCAAACCTCTTAAAAACATCCGCGTCATTCTTTCTTCATTATCCACCAGGTGGGACGCAAACCGGGATAACTCCGCAAATTTTGCCTCGTACTGCGACACGGTCATATTATTCTGCTCCAATTTGATGAACTCCACCTCCTTCATGTGACGAATACTCTCGGGAAAGTATTTGTCGTTAAACAGCTCTTGGAACTTCTCCCAGGTCATCTTCAGTGCGGCAGGTTGAGTACGCTTTATCGATTCCCACCAGTAATCTACCTCTCCTCGCAACATAAAGGCGGCAAAGGGAACCTTTTGCTCCTCGGAGCAACCCAAGACATCAAATATCTTGGTGATCTGCTTTATCTATGTTTCAGCTACAAGTGGTTTGGGTTCTCCCTTAAACTCCGGTGGTCTCAGCTCCTTAAACTGTTTAGCGGTGACCGCCTGAGAGTTTCCAGTATTTCCACCTACGTTGTGGACAGGAGCCGCTTTCACCTATTATTGCATGAATTGCATAAAGCCTCTGAACATTTGATCATTCATCATTTGGTCAGTGTTGTTGTTTGCATGAGGATTGTCACCTTCCTGATGCACATTATCCTGATTATTGATATGTGGTGAATCAACAGTCGCCTGTGCTCTATTGCTATTCTCAACATTCTCAGATGCCATTTCTAGATACTGCCACAAAATAAAAATTAATTGATATGTCATATTTTATCCTTATATTTGACCGACCAATTAAATACCATGCAAATAAACTTAGGTAGGTCATACTAGCGAAGGAATTCCCCGTCTCTCCCCTCCTAGTTCTATTCTCACATCTTAGCCAGGGATCATATCCCTAAGCTCTGATACCAACTGTGACGCCCCCAAAATTAGGTATACATCGCCCATCTTGGGTCGTCAGATACATAGTACAGAATATAAATACAACTTACTAATACAACTGTCGTGTACAATACGACAAAACATAAACTGTGAGTTTGAATACAAATATTATCTTCTAGAGAGTATTCATACTCAAAAGGAGTCCTCATTACATTTATTAACACACCATTACATAGAATAGTGAGGACTACTAACTAATACTATCATTCGGACCATCACTCCGTTCCCCGACTTGCCCCAGCTACGTTCTCATTTCCTGAAGAGAACAGTGAAAGAAAGGGTGAGCTCAACTAGCCCAGTAAGAAATATTATGACTAAGATAATGCAGAATAAATTATCATTAGCCTTCAACAATGTTAAACTGATAAAATATAATAGACATCAAGTTTAACTGCAGCGGAACAAGCAATCCATTAAAAGAGTCAAGTAGAAAATAAACTCTACTATCTTTTATGATTTAAAAGATTTTCCAACACTGTGATCGCTGAGACTCAGCTTAATAAAATAATCCACATCATCGAATCACCCCTGCACTACGGCCAAGGATATTCGTATATTCATTAATGGTCATGATCATGCCAACAACTGTCCATCAATGCACTACGGGCCAATGAGGACTTTTATCACATCATTTGTAACATTACGGTCATGATTATACCGAATAATCCCTGGTCATAATCATACCAAGTCCATCTATGCACTACAGGCCACAGATGACTTTCAACAGAATATAAACATGAGGATGATGACAATGATATAAGAATTCAATAAAACAAGTTCAAGAATTAATTTATCCAAGAATTAACAACGTCCAAATTGTCAACATGATACTGCTTTGTGGAGTAAAATTCAAGAATACTTAGAAGAATATTTTCATGAAAAGATACTGGATGAACCGCAATTATCAAGGATATTCTACAAATTTCATGGAGTATAGAAGTCAAAACTTAACCAACTGAGTATAATAAAGAATGGAATAACAAAAGAAATCACCATGCATGCGATAGACCGCACAGACAGGTTATTCCAACAGAATAATAAATAATGGAACCAGGTCCGGCGTAAACGCACAGACAGGATATTCCGACAGAATAATAAATAATAGAACCAGGTCCGGTGTAAAACACACAGACAGGATATTCCAACAGAATAATAACAAGACGGAACCAGGTCCGGTGTAAAACACACAGACAGGATGTTCCAACAGAATAATAATAAAAACGGAACCAGGTCCGGTGTAAAACACACAGACATGATGTTCCAACAGAATAATAATAAAAACAGAACCAGGTCCGGTGTAAAACACACAGACAGGATGTTCCAACAGAATAATAGAAGAATGTCACCAAGTATAGGGTAGACCGCGTATACAGGTTATTCCAACAGAATAATAAGAAATGGAATAACAACAGTTCTCTTCATGAATAAGAAAGAATAACACCCCTTACCGTTTTAAAGAAGAGCTGAAATAAGGAAGTAGTTAAGTAGTAGAATACTCTTCTTCTCTCTCTCTATAGTTTTTCTCTATAGTTTCTCTCTCTAGAGTTCAGTGAATTCGTAAGAAATAATGAAGGAATGAGCTGCTATTTATAGAAAAATAGAATGAATAGTAACTAATCCATGAACGGTCCAGATTGATTACTTTAACCTGACGGTCCATATTTAAAGAAAAATCTTTTAAATAAAATATAATATATTCTATTTATAGAATAACTTTAATAAAGTATTCTGTTTTATATAAAAAGATGTTTCTGTTTTATTACGTTAATAATACGAATAAAACAAAACGTCATTATCGCTAAATAATTCATATTATTAACTGACAATAATTGAATCAAACTGAGTGACTTCTCACATAAGCATTAATAATCAATACCGTGTGCTACTATGCAACCACACGTATTACTGTACTTTTACTACCGAGTAGTTCAACAGTAACAATGGTAAAACTTCTGCCGTTATTTTTAATAAACTATTTTTGTCGTTTTCTCAATCCGACAATAATTTCGTTGTGGGGTCCACCAATGATTGTGCCGTCGTACGAATATTCCCCGACAAAAAGAATATTCCCCGACCAAACGAATATTTTAAAACAACTTGCTTACTTTGCAAAATTTATAAATATTACCCACAACTATAACATTATATCAAATTAACTCCATAATATTCAAAAATGATATTTATAGAAAATTCATCTTTATTTATAAAAGTTGGGGTCTTACAGATAAACTGTTATACGAATCCCTACTATTTGTCCTTCTGTCTCACTGGATTCGTTCTCTTTAAGATATTTTTTCATCATCCTCAGTCGTAAATGATGATATTACTGAATATCTTTGGCCTGTAGTGCAAAGATGTATGATTATTTGATGAATATCTTTGGCCTATAGTGCAAAGATGAACAGGTGTTGAGATGAACATGACTGACATGTGATACAAATGAATATCTTTGGCCTGTAGTGCAAAGATGAATATTTGGATAAAGATGATTATTAATTGATGTTACAGGGATAAAATATTGATGATGGACTTTTGAATCTTAGAAGATAGTAGAATTTATTCTCTACTTGACTCTTCTAATGGTTTGTTGTTTCCGCTGCAGTTGTTGATCTAAAACTTGTTATCGATTATATTCTATTAGATTTTTTCCTGTTGAATACTAATGATAATTTGTTGTATATTATCTTAGTCATAATATTCTTTACTGGGCTAGTTGAGCTCACCCTTTTCCTTTTGTTCCATTTTTCTTCTCAGGAGGTGAGAACATAGCAGGATCTAGTCGGGGTATGGAGTGATGGTTCTAGAAAGATGCTTTAGCAGTCCTCACTATTTTTATAAAATAGTGTTTGAATAATTGTATTGAGGACTTATTTGAGTGTGGATATTGTCTAGAAGACAATATTTGTATTTAAACTCACAGTATGTGTTGTCGTATTTTGCACGACAATTGTATTATTGAAGTTGTAGTTTGCTTTCTGTACCATGTATTTGGCGACTCAGAATGGGTGTTGTATACCTATTTTGGGGACGTCACAGTTGGTATCATAGCTTAGGGATATGATCCCTGACTGAGATGTGAGACAAGAACTAGGAGGGGAGAGACGGGGAATTCCTTCGCTAGTATGACCTGACTAAGTTTATTTGGTGTTTATTTGGTCGGTCAGAGTATAGGGATAATATATGACATGACTATTAACCCTTGTTTTATGGCAGTATTTAAGAATGGCAGCTGAGAACGTTAATAATGGAGTAAATCAGACCGTGGAGACACTTTTGATTACCACCCAGGGGAACGTGCAACAGGAAAGCAATATTCCTCCTGTAAACAACGTTACCGAGCAAATGATGAATGATGGAATGTTAAGAGTTTTTTGAGGTTCATGCAAAATCAGACGAGGGAGACTCGTGTGCAGAATATGGGTGGAAATGATAACAACGCGCGGTTTGTCACAGCCAAGCAGTTCAAAGAATTGGGACCACCAGAATTTAAGGGAAAGCCGGATCCGATCATGGCAGAAACGTGGGTCAAGCAAATTACCAAGATATTCGATGTCTTGGGATGCACGGAGGAACAGAAGGTTCCATTCGCCATCTTTATGTTCCGCGGTGAGGCAGACTACTGGTGGGAGTCTGTGAAGCGTACCCAGCCTGACGCACTCAACATGTCCTGGGAAACATTTCAAAAACTGTTCAATGACAAGTACTTTCCTGAAAGTATTCGTCATATGAAAGAGGTGGAGTTTATCAGACTGGAGCAAAACATGTCCCAGCACGAGACGAAATTTGCAGAGTTATCCAGGTTTGTACCTCATTTGGTCGAAAATGAGGAACAAATGACAAGGATGTTTCTGAGAGGTCTAAAACCTGAGATTCGGCAATATCTTATCTCTCATAAATTTTCTTTATATTCAGATGTTGTAAACAGGGCTCAATTATTAGAGCGAGATAATGAGTATGTGCAACCGAGGGACCACAACCAGGGTCATACCGGTGGCGGCAGTCATCGAAGCAATGAAAACCAGCAGGGGGGAAAACATTCGGACAAAAGCGGTAACCACTCTGGTGGTAATCGTGGTCGTGATAATAAAAGGAGCGAGTCGGGACGAGATTTCAAGAAGAGAAGGTACAACAATGATAACGTGAAGACGTCAGCACAAACATCAACTGTTTTTAGGGGAGGAGAACGACCACCGGTCGTATGTTACAAATGTGGGAAAGAGGGACATATCAGCCCAAACTGCCCACAACAATCCAAGGTATGTTATAACTGTGGAAAGGAGGGTCATATAGCTCGAGAGTGTTCTGTAGCAAAACCAAGTTCAGCGGGGATGGTGACTCCAAAAGCTGTCCCGGATAAGTCAAAATCAGCGGTTCCTAGAAGAGCGTTTGTCGTGACTGGCCAAAACGTGAGAAACCCGAACGAGGTGATCACGGGTAAGCTAATCTTGAATTCTTGCGAAGTTTATACTTTACTAGATACCGGTTCTACCCATTCTTTTATCTCTCCTGCTTGTGCTCAACGTTTAAACTTGACTCCGGAGAAATTGGACTTTGACTTATCTGTTGAAACTCCGTTGGGTGAAACCTTCGTTACATCTACAGTTTATAAATCTTGCATGATCCAAGTTGGCACTATCACATTACCTGTTGATCTTATCTCTTTAAAGATACTTGCTTTTGATGTGATTTTAGGAATTGATTGGTTAACCACTCATCATGCTAAAATTGATTGTTTTCATAAGGTTGTTAGTTTTCATATTCCTAACCAACCTGTCATACGAATTCAAACTACTAAACCACTAAAATCAGTCACTCGCATATCAAGCCACAAAGCTATTCGTTTATTGAAAAATGGATGTCAAGCTTTCTTAGCCCATGTTATGGATTTGAACAAAGACAAGTCAGATTTGAATAATATTTCTATTGTTAGAGAATTTCCTGATGTATTTCCTGAGGAACTTCCTGGTCTACCCCCAGAACGTGAAGTTGAATTCTTTATTTACCTTGAACCCGGTATAAAGTCCATTTCTAAAACCCCATATCGAATGGCTCCTATTGAACTTCAGGAGTTAAAAGTCCAACTACAGGAGTTGTTGGACATCGGTTTTATTCGTCCTAGTACATCTCCTTGGGGTGCTCCTGTGTTATTCGTAAAGAAGAAAGACGGGAGTATGTGACTTTGTATCGACTATCGAGAATTGAATCATGTCACTATCAAGAATAAGTATCCGCTACCTCGCATTGATGACCTGTTTGACCAGTTGCAAGGATCACAATTCTTTTCAAAGATCGATCTTCGTTCTGGATATCATCAGCTGAAGATTAAAACTGAGGATATTACAAAGACTGCCTTCAGAACTCGGTACGGGCATTATGAATTCTTAGTAATGTCTTTTGGATTGACTAATGCTCCAGCTGCTTTCATGGATATGATGAATCGTGTATTCAAAGAATATTTAGATCAGTTCGTTGTTGTCTTTATTGATGACATCCTCATCTATTCCAAAAGCTGTGAAGATCATGAGCGCCATTTGAAGCTGGTATTGCAAAGGCTTCGTGAAAACAAGCTATATGCCAAACTGAAGAAATGCGAGTTCTGGCTTGAGGAAGTAGTTCCTTGGGCACGTGGTGTCAAAACATGGAGTATCTGTCGACCCGACGAATATTGAAGCCATACAAAGTTGGGAGCAACCGAAGTGAAGTACGTAGCTTTCTGGGCTTAGCTGGTTATTATCGGAGATTCGTGGAAGGAATTTCTAGAATCCCTACTCCGTTAACTCAGCTGACTAGGAAGGATACAAAATTCGGTTGGAGCTAGGAATGCGAGAAGAGTTTCCAAGAGCTCAAGAGGAGACTCATTTCGGCACCTATTCTGACAATACCATCTGGTTCGGATGGATTTGTTATCTACAACGATGCTTCAGGCAAAGGGTTAGGATGTGTTCTCATGCAACATGGGAAAGTCATAGCCTATGCCTTGCGACAACTCAAAGAATATGAGAGGAATTATCCTACTCATGATTTGGAGTTGGCAGCAGTCGTTTTCGCGTAGAAGATCTGGAGACACTACCTGTATGGGGAGAAAGTGGAGATCTATACAGATCACAAAAGCCTCAAATATTTCTTCACCCAAAAGGAACTCAACATGCGGCAGCGACGTTGGCTCGAGCTGTTGAAAGATTACGATCATACCATCCAATATCATCTTGAAAAAGCAAACGTAGTAGCTGATGCATTGAGTAGAAGATCATATGCGGGTACGAGTGCAATGTTGTTAACACAAAGGCCCATTTTGTATGACTTGCAAAGGATGGAGATAGAGATGAAGGCTCCAAGTACCCACATGATGGTATCAAATATATGAGTAGAACCGACTTTAATCGATAAAGTTAAAGCTGCTCAAGCTACGGACATAGAGCTGATGCGTATGAAGAAGAAAGTGCAAGAAGGTGCTATTCCAGAAACAAGAATCGATGAAGAAGGAATACTTCGAGTCAACTCCAGACTTTGTGTTCCTAACGATTTTGACTTGAAGCATAGAATAATGATGGAGGCACACAACACACCGTTTGTAATCCATTCTTGGAGTACCAAAATGTATCACGATCTTCGACATACATTTTGGTGGAGCATTATGAAAAGAGAGATCACGGAGTTTATCTCGAGGTGTTTAACTTGTCAACGTGTAAAGGCAGAGCATCAAGTGCCAAAGGGTCCATTGCAACCACTTGAGATCCCGAAATAGAAGTGGGAACACATTACCATGGATTTCGTTACAGGTCTTCCCAAGGTTTCTCAAGGCATAGATGCGATTTGGGTTATTGTTGATAGATTAACCAAGTCTGCCCATTTCTTGACTATACGTGAGACTTATTCCCTTGAACGTCTTGCTAGTATGTACGTGAATGAGATTGTGAGATTGCATGGCATGCCAGTATCCATAGTTTCGAATCGTGACCCAAGATTCACTTCACGATTTTGGGTTAGCTTGCAAAAAGCTATGGGCATAGATTTACGATTCAGTTCGGCATACCATCCTCAAACGGAAGGACAATCAGAGAGGACTATTCAAACTCTTGAAGATCTATTAAGACTCTGTGTCCTAGATCTCAAAGAGAGCTGGAATAAGTACCTACCATTGGTGGAATTCTCCTACAACAACAGTTATCAGACGAGCATAGGTGTGGCTCCATTCGAGGCGTTGTATGGAAGAAAATGTCGTTCTCCAGTATGCTGGGACGAGGTGGGTGAAGCAACATTGTTGGGACCAGAGTTGGTACGCATGACTACAGAGAAGATCCAAACGATTCGACAACGTATACAAACGGCACAGGATCGACAAAAGAGTTATGCGGATCTTCATCGGAAGGACGTGGAATTTTATATTGGGGATCATGTATTGTTACGTGTTACACCATGGAAGGGAGTTACAAGATTTGAGAAGAGAGGAAAGCTCAATCCAAGATTTGTTGGTCCATTTGAGATTCTTGAGCGAATAGGAAATGTGGCATATAGACTCGCATTACCTCCAAACATGTCTCGTGTTCATAATATTTTTCACATATCTATGCTTCGTAAATATGTTAAAGACCCGAACCACATTATTGAGTTAGAACCAGACGAGATAGCTGAAGATTTAACGTACGAGGAGGTACCTGTTAAGATCTTGGATAGGAATGAGCATGTCCTACGCACGAAGGTTATATCACAAGTTAAGGTTTTGTGGAGAAACCATGCTATTGAAGAAATGACCTGGGAGTTGGAATCAGAAATGAAAGCGAGGTATCCTCACCTTTTCAAAATATCAGGTACGTACGTCAATTTCGAGGACAAATTTCATAAGGAGGGAGGTTGTAAGACCCCAACTTATTAATGAATAAAATCAAATTTTCTCTAAATATTATTGTGAATAATAAGGGGTTAATTTGATATAATACTTTGGTTATGGGTGAAATGTGCAAATTTTGCAAAATAAGCAAGTGGTTATAAAATATTCATTTTGTTGGGGAATATTCGTTTGGTCGTGGAATATTCTTGCTGTCGGGAAATATTCGTACGACGGCGCAGCCTTGTGTGAGCCCCATAACGGAAAGCGATTGGATGAAGAAAACGACAAGTATAAGTTGTTTATAAACAACGGCGTAGTTGTTACCGTTAATACTGTTGGAATACCCGGTGGTTAAAATATAGTAGCACACGGTATTGCACCAATTATTAATTCTTACGTAAGAAGGCACTACTCAATAATTGTTACAGTAGTTATTGTTCAATATTTTATTAATTCAATAATTATTGCGTTGATATTTTATATTATTGTTGTTTCAATAATTGTTGCTGCACAATATTTTCCATTACCAGATCAATAATTCATATATTTGAATAATATTATTAGATAACATTATTGACAATGTCTAGAAAGTTCTGTCTAAGGAGAGGTTTGGTCATCTAATTGCGCGCTAGTAAGGAGAAATCCTTATTGGAAAGCCCCCTCTTTCCTGGGAACGGCCTGGTTGTCATAAATGTGATTCTGTAATATTATTTGTGAATAATTAATTATTGATTCATATGATAAGGAAATATTTATTTTATGTGGATATAAATGAGGGATATATTTTTGTGGTTAAAATGAAGGAGTTAATATTGAGGTTTTTATCAGTATTTTTGTCGGAATGGAGGTATTAAAAATCAGGGTTTTTGAGATATTTTATCAGTATCATCTTTGCCTGTAGTGCAAAGTTGAACAGGTGTTGAGATGAACATGACTGACAGGTGATACAAATGAATATCTTTGGCCTGTAGTGCAAAGATGAATATTTGGATAAAGATGATTATTAATTGATGTTACAGGGATAAAATATTGATGATGGACTTTTAAATCTTAGAAGATAATAGAATTCATTCTCTACTTGACTCTTTTAATGGTTTGCTGTTTCCGCTGCAGTTGTTGATCTAAAACTGTTGTCGATTATATTCTATCAGATTTTTTTCTGTTGAATACTAATGATAATTTGTTGTATATTATCTTAGTCATAATATTCTTTACTGGGCTAGTTGAGCTCACCCTTTTCCTTTTGTTCTATTTTTCTTCTCAGGAGGTGAGAATATAGCAGGATCTAGTCGGGTATGGAGTTATGGTTCTAGAAAGATGTTTTAGCAGTCCTCACTATTTCTGTAAAATAGTGTTTGAATAATTGTATTGAGGACTTATTTGAGTGTGGATATTGTCTGGAAGACAATATTTGTATTTAAACTCACAGTATGTGTTGTCGTATTTTGCACGACAATTGTATTATTGAAGTTGTAGTTTGCTTTTTGTACCATATATTTGGCGACTCAGAATGGTGTTTGTATACCTATTTTGGGGGCGTCACAGTCTGCTTTAGCTTTAAACTCCATTTCTACTAATTTAGACAGTTTAAAACAGTCGTCGTGGATTGTCTGCTTTAGTTCAAAACTTACTGTTTCCTGAAGCAGTAACAAGAAAACTTTCATGGTCGTCGCACCTACTTCACACCTTCATAACTTGACCCTCCCTTATCGAAATGAGTCCGTTCTTGCGTCATTTTCTTCCTTGTTACATCTACTACAAATCCTCACGGGTGGAAATGTTTTTCTAGGCTTATTCTCTGGCCAAAACAGTGGCACAAAAATCCCTACCCGAAACAGTTTTCCAATTTTTCTGGCAGTTTTGATTAGTCTCCTTCCGAAGGGCATATCTCCTACCTCCGACTCGGAATGAGGTCATTCTTATGTCAACTAACTTATTACTAAATGTACTACATAACGCCCAAAATGGAAAATTTTTTCCAGAAAACTATTTGGAACATAAAATTTTTCAAGGTTTAGGGGTTACATAAATTGCGTTTTTTAACTAGTTTTACTTAAAAATTCGTCATGACTTTGTTACAATTTTTTTTTCTTCCGTTTGAATTGGGTGATGTTCATAACTCATAAGCGTATAACATGACACCCTAGAACTTAATTTTTACATTTCACAAGCTACCTCAAAGGCCATCAAAACAACCCATAATAGTCCACTAATAGTTCGTTCTTGTATTCCTTTATGCATAGGATTGTATTTTCATTTCTTTGTTCTACATTTCATGCGTATTACCAATAGTTTACAAGGTTATATATAACAACCTTGTAACACCAAGATCCTTTATGATATTCCAACAACCACCAATAAAGCAATCTATCAATATATATAAATATTTTAAAAGAAAAGATGAAGAAGATAGCTTTCTAAAGCTTCTTACCCTTGATGATCTTCTTCTCCTCCTAGCTTATGCTTGGTCAAAGCTTGAACTTCTTGCTCTTATCTTCCCATCTTCTATCTGTACACTCCATCTCTCTTTCTTTGCTCTCTTGCTTTCCTCTTTCTTCCTTACTTAGCTCATAAAATAAAATGAACAAATGAATATTTAACCAACTGTTGGATTAATTAAATCCCCCACCAACTAACTCAATAATTGTACCAAAGGTTAACCACACATGATCAATTAACTTAAGCTGGACAAAATAATATCCTTAAGGTAATGTTTGGCTTGAACCAATTGAGTGGCGGAAATAAATATTAAATGTCTTGCTTCCTATGGACCAAAACTTACTAAAAATGGAAAATTTCCATCTAATCTTGCCTCTTCTCCTCTCATATCCGATCCCTCCTCTTCCTTGCCCCTTTCCAAATTCATTTTACCTCATACTAATTACCTATCAAGAGACACTTGTCCTCCCTAGCCATGACTCATCCTTCTTTAGCTTGTGACTCATCTCCTTATCCTTTTAATCCTTCCTTATCCCACATGCTAAAATTTCCACAGATGATACGTAACTCTTCCTAACTTTGGCTCCAAGTTTGCTTAAGTCTTCAAGCCATGGCTTCAAGGCTTAAGCCTCCCTAATATATCCATTTTAATTCCTAGCCAAGCCATTTAAACCCTAGGTTTGGCTAGATCATAATCAATTTAATTTCTCATTTTTTTATAATCCATAAATTAGCAAAAAGTCTATTTTTCCATTTCTTAAAATTAATTAAGGTTACTTACCAAACTAAGTTGGTTATCCGATTTCTTTCTAGTTAGATTTCCTAAAGTTTTTTCGTTACGTTTTCATAACACGCTCGGTTAGCCGAAAAATCGACTTTCGATTTTTGAAAATTCGATTTTGCCACCGTTCCCCCTATTCCGAATAAACGCTATGCACTAATTTAAAATTTCAAAAAAACGAGTTTGCATTTTTAGCATGAATAATGTTTTTACGACTTTTTTTTCCGAAAAAACTTTTATTACATATTTTATCCCACTTTCTCAAATAAACGCAATGACGTAATTCAAAATTCTAAAAAAAGTATGTTTTCTTCGTTTTCTCTGCATTTTATGAACAGTGACTTTTTCGTCTTTTTCTCGAAATTTTTTTCATTTCCTTATATGATCCTAAAACTCCTAAATTCCATCACCGAAACACGTTCCACCACAAAAATTCAACTCTTAACACATAAAACAGAATAATATTCATAAAATCTTATTTTTTTTTAATAATATTCCAAAATACTTGTTTTACAAATTAAGTACAATTTCTGGGTCGTCACATTCTTCCCCCTTATAAGGATTCCGTCCCAGGAATCACAACTAATTAATGAAACATCCTTACTCGGTCTACGACCATCTTCTTCTAGAATTCTATTGAATAATTTCAATATACTATTTCCACTTAGGTGTTACATTACCTATTTCATCCATTCCTCAATGAATTCTTGTAGTATTTATTTCATAACATTTATTAAACTCAATTATATTCTGAGTAATATCTCATCACTTTCTTCGCTAAGGATTATCATATGCCACTATTGTCGTAGTGGTTTAACATCATGATTTACTAAACTCATCCTACTTATCAAAACTAGGTCTTCAAATCAACCTTTACATGCCTACTCCGCTCTTTCCTCCTCTAGAGAATTCATACCTTCCACACATTCAATTTACAGAATAACGAAATATCTTGCAGAATCTTCACAATCGTTTGATAATTGTGAAGCAACTTGAACAAATAGGAATAAAAGATTCCTTTAGGTTCATTAGCAATTCAACTATGAACCATCTGGATTGCTGGCACACATGTGATCAGCCCATTGTACCTTTTCTGGCTAAACGACTATATGCGTTTGGTTGACCACCTTAGGGGTCTGTCGGGATTTTTCTAATGTAAAAATACCCCAATACTAGGGTTAGAATTATCATACGATTTCGCACCAAAACAATTTTGTTTAGCATAACTTCTCAAAGAACGCTTGAATTTTTTATTAAACGATTGTAACATGCGTTTAGCCCGAATCAAATAGCTTAGACTTTCATTTACAATTCAAATATCAATCGAAATATTTTTAACTAACTCAACTGGCGAACTTTTCTTTAATTATTTCAAAATACTGAAAATCAGTTTATGACATCATGATATCGCACCGTTTTAACAGTACATTAAGTATTTTGTCATTTTATGACTTTGTCATAACTACAACATACCATAGTGGGTTGACAATTCTATGATCTCATCCAGCACTAGGTTAACTGCATTGACGACATCCATCAAAATACCTTTTGATATTTTCAATCATTTTTGTTTTAGCTGAAGCAATTAGCATAGACATATGAATAATAAAATTTCTAAAGCTTATTAGTTCAAAAATCTGATCCAATATTTTTTTTTCAAAAATACAATTATCAGCACGATGTTAATAAATTCGAATCTAGCATAGCTAGAAGATTTGGAATACCTATGCTTCCCCTATCAACTTCAATTTCTCCAATGCCCCACTATTTAATATCTCTATCTATATCCCAATATAGTTCCTCAGACTTAACACACGTTATGAGTTCAGGGACTTGGCACAATAATATGAGTTTAGGAATTTGTCCTAGCAATACGTAGTCCAAGAACAAATCAAGGACTATCCATGCGCTTAGAGCTAGAAAACATACCATATGATTATGAGTCACAAACTTACGATAAGCATGATTTCAAGAACACACACCTAATCTTATCATTCTCTAACTATCAAATATACATATGAGAAAAGAGTCACCTTCCATCATATATATTGATAGCGCGACAACAACAATCAATGATTATCAATGTGATAAACTAATGATCACTAAACCAAGCATAAAACCCTTGCCCATACAAAAGTCTGTACAACTTAGTTATCACATGAGTCTTCAATTGAAATCCCACAAAAATTCTAACTTGCTCTTGCTCAGTACGAAATTTCTCAAATCTATATGTCATCATCTATAACTCTTTTTGAGTTTTCTTCATACTATCTCACAATACCTTTTTTTGTACAATAATTTTGCTATAAATTTTTAATCATTCGATTGATCTTTTGTCCTTCTACAACTTAATCAGATCACATCATGATCTTATCTTACAATTATTTTACCAGAGTTTGCTATCTTTGTATTTTCTGACATTCTACAATCAAGCTTAATAACTTAATTTAACATCTCAGAATAACATATATTCATTATTATTTTTTGTGATGAATGCTTTAATTCATCCTTTAACA
The DNA here is from genome assembly GCA_016801055.1 of Panax notoginseng. Classification (NCBI taxonomy): domain Eukaryota; kingdom Viridiplantae; phylum Streptophyta; class Magnoliopsida; order Apiales; family Araliaceae; genus Panax; species Panax notoginseng. The sequence continues at coordinate 185,167,079 of CM029018.1, forward strand.
CTCTATTCGAGTTTATCTCCTTACTTTCTTCACTACTAACTCTCAGGTCATATCCTAAGGTACTCTTACCCTAGAGCTATAACCTACTACTCTGATATCAATTGTGAGAACCTGAAACCCTGGTCTATCTCAAAACCAATTTCAACACCCCCACAATGCTAGCCATATAATATAAGCTTAACATATGAATGTAATTACTACATTATTACAACATATCACTTCTAATCCCAAGTTCTATTACCTTTACATCTTCATATCATAATGTTAACAAATATTACATCATTAAATATTACAATAAAAAATCTCCAGTATATTACAACCTGTAATGTTATACATTTAAATATGATAAATAAAAAATTCTTTTCGTTGAACACCATCAAGTTACTTAAGTCCGTCTGCTATAACTGGAAAAGGTTTAGAGTTTTGCAAGGGTATAGCATTTAATTGCCCAGCAAGTTAATTAAAGTAGTTGAATAAACAAAAATACAGGAATCAAATCAATATTCTTTGAAAATTTCACTAACAGAACAATAGTAGAAGCAACTCAAATAAACAGGAATAACGTAAATTCTTATTGTCATTCTCTTCTTAATTATTTGATCCAAAGAATCCTCACTCAACTATAAAATGCACCTCAATATCAACCTGTCTCCGCTCTACTCAAATATTCAACATAGCCTAATCTTCACATAGTTCATGAATAAATTAGAACTTTAAGAATCTAAACATTTAATAATAGAACAATACTTCACACAAGCACATAAGGGTAAATATTGACAAACAACACAATTTATAACGAAACAGCTTTTACAATTATAATACAATTGCACAAATACATGAACCTTGCAATTGATATAACAATTTGAATGAAATTAGATCGAAGTCAATAAAATTTGAGATAGTTCAAGAAAC
>CM029018.1:185770122-185955283 GCA_016801055.1 Panax notoginseng
AATAATCCTAACTATACCTAATTTCAAAAATAATATATTAGACTATTACAATTACAGCATTGACCTTAACCAATGCATCAAGTGCTCGAACTAACGAATTTGACCCCTCAGCTATAAGCCCATCCAATAATGCATCAAATAAATTCGAAATTCTAAAACCCAATTGCTTAATTTTTGACTCTATAACCTATAACAATCTTCTTTTAATTGGTGAAAAAATGACAATGTAAGACTGTAGTTTTCTCTAAGCGTGTTCAAGTGAAAAGTAACTTTAGAATTTACTAGAGATAATACATAAATATACATACATGGTGCGGTTTCGGTTTTATGCGTGCGATTTTGGCTAGTAACCAAACCGGAACCGTAAATTTGGTTATTCAACCCACCTAAAACCACCACATACGCTGGAACCGTTGGTGTGGTTCGTGCGATTTTTGATGCAGTTTCGGTTCCATTTTGGTTACTTGCTCAGCCCTAGTTAATATATGATCTTTTTTTTCAAACAAGTAAAACAGGATGAGCTGGCAATTTAATCAATAAAGGCGGGAATTTATAAATTGAAAAGAATAATGATACAACAAATTATTATACAAATTGTTGATGTGGCATACTCCACCTCAACTTTTTATATGGGGCTGAATATTATATTTAAGTAATTTGTTGATCAATATGCTGAGGTGGAGTATGTCACATCAGCAGTTTGTAAAATGTTTGTAGAATAGTTTGTGTCTGTACCATTACTCGAACTGAAAATTAGAAAAGAAAATAAATGAGAAAAAGAAAAGGAAGTTTACCAAATTGTCCTTGAAGCCGATACCAACTCCAAATCGAGGTCAGCCTCTTCATCCTCACAACTGTTATTCCTCCATCTAGCTAAGATTCCTGGGCATTATTTTTTATTGAAATGGTTGGCTGACCTCTTACCTGTTTGATAAAATGCGTGTTAGAAATATCATTACCTTTTGCTTTATTCAGGGCTTAGAGGAAGTGGGAATATACTTTCTGAGATTGATATATTGTGAATTGTGATGATGAGGAGAAATAGTAAATACAATCCATTTTGTAAAGCAGGTATATTTCAAAATATACAACCCCCAAATCAACAACAATAGTTCAGCATCTGCCTTATTCCCACAAAAATAAGTAACCAGAGTATCCCAAACACCAAAATTTATAATAAAAGTCTCACATAATTATCCACCAAAAACCATGAACAACTTTTGTTATATTAATACGCCGAACTCAAGCAGGGCTAATCAAATTGGTAAACCTGGTTATGTTGTATTCCATTTTTTGCTGTTCTTTAATTTCTTGTGATTGTTTGTTATATTTCAATCTTAAATCTAACACGTGATGTAATTTCTTGTGATTGTTTGTTATATTTCAATCTTAAATCTAACACGTGATGTAAATGAATTATGCACATCTTTATAAAGGAAGGAGAAATAATCTGACTAATCAAGTTCCTGTTCCTCCTCCATGTGGTATAAAACAATTTAGACTTCTTTATAAATTAAAAACATAGATAACAGTTGACTATAGAAGAGTTTTTCATATTCTAAGTAACATAGCCAAATAACAATGTCGTTCATACTAGTAGTCTTATGATGTGCTTTCATTGTATCAATTTCTTTCATCCTTTCTTGGTTGGTCGTGGAAGCGTTGGGATGCTTTGTTCATGTCTGAAGAAGTTATCTGGATCAACTTTAGTCTTTATACGTACCAATCGACTAAAATTATCCTTGAAATACTTGGCTCCCCAAGCACTTGCATTTATAAAACTCGAGTTCCCATTCTTGTTTGTTCCCAAATCAAGGTCTCTATAGTTCACATACGCAGTTCTTGGGAACATAGAAGCATAAGAAGCCATGTAATTGTAAAGCTTCCGAATCCAATCCACATGCTTTGTTCCTGAATCTTTAGTTCCATTCCATGTTGTTACGTACTGAATCATGTATATGTCGCCTTTTCTATGAGGGAAAGGAATTTCAGACTCCGAAATCTTACTCATCATTCCACCATACGGATTCCATATCATCAAAGGCGAATCTTCTTCTAGCATCCTTGTCCAGAGCCCTTCAAGTCCTGTTTCAGGAATAGGCTCTTTAATAAAATCGGACTTGGCCTTGAAATAATTCTTAAATAATGATTTCCCTTCGAGTAGGACTTCAGCTGGTGTCGATTTTGGATATCCTGCAATATAAAGAACAGATTCGATCCAGCTCATTTCAGTGCAGTCTTTTTGCGTTAATCCCAATTCAGGAAAACTTTCCTCCATGACTTTTAGGAGTCTGTCAGCTGTGCCAAGAAACAATGCATTGTAAGTAGTTTGCACTGTCCTTTCGCCTTTTGTGGATGAATTCGCAGGTGATATGATCACTCTAATGAAGAGATTCTCATCAAGTTTATCTGCAACTTGTTGCCATTTATAGAGAATCTTTGTCGCGCCTTGTTCCAAGGTTTTGGGAACTGTAAAGACTGTCACAATTGAAGGAACAGGAACCAACTTTATCTTCCAAGATAAAATAATCCCAAAACTCCCTCCTCCTCCTCCTCTAATCGCCCAAAAGTGATCTTCTCCCATTGCCTGTCGATCAAAAATTTTGCCATTCGCGTCGATTATTTGAGCATCAAGAACGTTGTCAGCTCCAAGGCCGTATTTCCTCATCATAGCACTATATGCGCCTCCTGTAATATGTCCACCAACGCCTAAACTTGTGTAAAGTCCAGCTGGGAATCCATGGACTTTGCTCTTCTCAGCAATTCTGTAATAAACTTCCCCGATGGTTGCACCAGCTTGAACCCATGCAGAATTATCCTCTATGTTAACACTGATGGATCGAAGCTTAGAAAAATCAACAACGACAAATGGTGTCTCCATTTCGGATACATAAGATAGGCCTTCATAATCATGGCCACCACTACGAACTCTGAGCTGAATTCCAAGTTTTTTTGAGCAAATAACCGCTGCTTGGACATGGGATTCATTCAATGGTGTGAAAATTAGCTCAGGCTTGGGAACAGTAGGCAGCAAACACCGGAGATTTTGGGCAGAAGATTGAAGAACGGAGCTGAATGAAGATATATTTGGAGTGTAAAAACAAGTGGGAAATGGAATAGGAACGTCAGAATTGAGGGAAAGGCATTTGGAAAAACTATCTTGAATTGGATTTGAAGTAGCTCTTAAAGCCGAAAACAGAATTACATAAAAATTTACAAGTGTAATAAAGATTGAAGATGCCATATCTTTTTTGTTGTGTCTTAGTCTTGTGCTCTGAGGTAAGGGAGACGGGGGTCCTATTTATAGACTTGTGAAAATCTTGATAATGACAATATGGTGAGGTAATAATTATGAGCTTTAATTCCAAGATTTTGGCTACTTTTGACCTCCACACCTATTTGGAAGCACTTGATTTGATGAAATCAAGCAAATATTTGTGCTTTATTTCTTTTTCTTTTCTCCAAAAGGGAAAAACAGGACATTTGCTGTATATGAGAGATCTTTTTATTGCAATAATGGTGGTGTTACAGTGCCATAAAGGGTGGTAAGAACTTGGATCATGCTGACATGATCATTATGTGTGTTTCTTTTTTCCTTTTCCTTTTTTTTTTGGGAGGGGGGGGGGGCGTGGGTGGTGGGGGGAGTGAATTTGTTAGGGGCTTCTAACAAAATTTTGGAGAAAAACACATGAAAAATCCCGGAGGAAAAAGCACAGATCCAAATATTTTTATAAAGATGTACAGCAAAAAAGTTGCATATGTTGTATTTAACTTAAACCATTTTTCAAAAAATACAACTTTTTATTATATATCTATTTTGTATAGATTAAAGTTGAATCCTTGTTATTTTTTCGAAATTGTTATGGTTTTGTCTTAATTAATCCGTGTGCAAGACGAAAGGGCCAAGGAATTTCATCTGCCGTGTTGTGTAGTGCAGTTCATTTGGCAATTACCTGTTTTCTTGGAATAAAATTTAATACTCCCTCTATTCTAAAATATGAGATATTTTTAAATTTAAAAATAAAATAATTTATTTAAATTTTGAAAACGATCAATCTTATAATTCATAATATTTTTTTAATTAATTTAGAGTACTATGTACGTTTTTAATGCAAAAATAGATGCAAAAGTAACAAGAATATAATTAAGACGTATATACATATACATTTTTGATTTATTTTAAGAGTTAAAAGTGTGATTCTCATGTAATAATAATTTTTTATTAAAAGAAAAACCGTGTGCATGAGAAAGGAATAAAAATACATATAATATAAGGAAACTCATATTATATGTGTTTTTCATATATAGAAAGGATTCATTCACTATTTCATACGAAAGAGATCATGTGATTGTCTTAACATAACTGTCAAATAACCATAAAAAATAAAAATGGTCATTTGAGTTATGCTTGTACGTTTTGTACCTCCTCTCAAAATTTTATATGCAAATGGTCATGATTAAATTTGGTTTGCTCTACAGAGCCTTGCGTTGCCCTGTCTCATAAAGCTCTTTTGTCATGTGACATGACTTATGATTTAATGGGTAAATTTAGGTGGTGTTTAATAAAATTAAATAATTAATATATGAATGGTTAATACATCTTAATAAATTAGATCATCTGAATGAAATAATATCTGAATCTAAAAAAATGTTTGATAATTAAAAGTATAAAACATCTAAATGATATTATTTTATCATTTTAACCCTCTTAGTTATTTAAAATTTTTATTTGAATGATTTTAAATTTTAAAATTGAAGGAGTACAATATTTATTGAGGCTATATTTGTCCATAAATTTTAAATAAATTATTAAGAGACATCTCTTAATAGTTAATATTTGAGTTTTTGTCTTAACGATTAAGAGACATTAAGAGACAATTTTTTTTTAACCAAACAAGATTTACCTCTGATTGAATCAAAGACAGATGAATTAAGAGGTATTCAGACACAAACAAACACCATCTTATTCGTTTATTTATACGAGTTCTAAATGGATTGGATGAATAATCATAAATAAAGGTAATTAAATGGTTACAAGATATTTCACATTATATAAATTCAAGAATGTGAATGAATTATTTAAATAGGTTCTCCCCTGTTAAATTTTTTGGTAGTTTTTTTTTTTAATTGTTCAAAGGTGCAATGAAGTCCACAACTATGTGGAAAAAGGTGTCTGAAGGACAACCTACCTAGAAGATGTGAATGACCCTTTTTCATGGCGCCATTTTGACTAGTAAAGCAAATGTCCCTAAGCTAAGTCCTAAAATTAATCAAATAGTTCGAACTTGATTTATATTTGTTTAATCAAAAGTTTGATTCGGACTCGATTCAAAATATAAATAATTTAAATATATATGAGCAAATTTTAAAATTTAATAAACTACTCAAACCTCTTCAAATTATTATTTTCTATTAATACTCGGAATATATTAGTTTGAAAAGTTCAAACGGCTCGAAATCGATTTAAGATCGAACTTGATTCAGTAGTTAAATGAGTTTCAATTAAATCTTGTTTCATACTCGATAACTCAATTCTCGATTCATTTACACCAGTAAATGTCCCTCAATTATCATCCAGTTGAGATTGAATGACTAGAGGACTTCAATAAGTAAACATTCATTTGACTTTGGGTTAAATTAATTTGTAGATATAAATAAGTCAACACATAAATACTTATAAATTTACCAACCTTTTCAAATAATTATAAACAACAATATGTTTAGTAAATATTTACGATTTAAAAGACACTTTTTAAATGTGTGATGTGTCTGGTCGACAAAAAAGTAAAAAATAATAAGGAAAAATCAAAAACTATATTATGAATTCCTAAATACTAGTTATTTATAATATATATATCAAGCTTGACTCAATTAATACATGAACAAATTTAGGCTACACGTTGTGTGGTTAAATATTTACATGAAAATTAAGGGTGATTAAATTTATTAGAAAAAGCTCGTGTATAATAATAATAAAAGCCTCCAGACTTCAACCATCTAAAAGACAAAGAGGGAAAATATCATTCCATGCCAATGTATCGGCAAGTTAGCGTTGAAAAAATCATCTGCCAGACAACCATTGTTGACATTATTGATTATTGAAAAATCATGTGTGTATGCCAGCAGCACCAGAATTCTAAATCGGGAGGGGCAACAATGTTTAAGAACAAATATTTAAATAAGAAATATAAATAAAATTTTATGTACTAGATTTAATTTTGTATTAAGTACTATTTTAAATCACAAAATTTATCTTTAATTTGGATTCGTAATGAAATTGTGATCAATTTATTTTTATTGTGCAACATATAAATTAACAATATGCTAGTGGTAGAGAAGTATGCAGTGGAGAGAACGTGTCGTAGATTAAATTTGGAGAAAAGATGTAATTAATTAAGATTAAACACCTAAAACTTGTTTAGGAAAGAAAAACAAACTTAAAACTATAAAAGAGTGTTTCAAAATTAATAAAAGAAAATTGACTACATAATAATTAAAAAAAAATTAAAAATTTGGGTTGGAGCCATGGTCCGGTCCCGCCTGTATGGTGCCGTCATTATATATATATATATATATATATATATATATATAATATATATATATATATATATATATATATATGTACCGACGGTTTTTTCCGTCTCTATAGCATACAAAGGCGACGATATAGCTATTACGACAGTTTGAATCGTCGATATAGTCAGTTCGTCTTTGTTTCTCTGGAGAAGGGGACTATATATATATATATATAGGCCGGATCAGGTCCGGACTCCCGGACCTGACCAAAATTCGGACCTTTTTTTTAAAACAACTAAAAATAAAATAAAATTATGGAACTTGAATTTTTACATAATCCAGTGTTTTTGGTGTGATTTGGATACATATAACCCTGTTCGGGCTCTCGAACAGGATCCAGCCTGTATATATATATGGGAAAACAGAGGGTGTCTTAAACACACAATTTTATGCGTGTCCTACTATTCTAAGAGATTTTATTAATAGTATTTTTGGGATCTCGTTATGTCTAAGACACATACTCTCTTTTCCTAACTATTAAAAATGAGCATATATAATCTCTATTGTTCAATATAGGAATTAACGGCCGATCGAAATTATAACTGAAAAATTCACGTCCACTACTATTAATAGGAGACGACGGGTTACATCTGCTAGTAATTGTAGCGGACGACGATACTATTTTCAGCGGCATCCGCTACTATATATTAGTAACAGACGACACCCGTCATCCGATACTATTAGTAGCGAACGTAACCCACGTGCATTTTTCAATTCTAATTCAACCGTTGGGTTTTGTATTGGGCGCTAATAATGATGTTTGCCTATATGTGTGTGTGTGTGTGGCAAAGCTAGAGTCTAAATATGAGAGAATTTTAGGCAAAAAAATTATTAGTTGCCGAGTCTATCATTTTTGGGAAAATGAAATACCTATTTTAACTTTTTTATAAATTGAGTACCTATTTTATAAATTGGTAATATCTTGAAATACATATATTACTCTATCCGTTTCAGGATAAAAGTTCTTATTACTATTTAAGGTAGTCTCAAGTTAAATATCTACTTATTTTAAATACTTTTTTTACAATTATTTACTTATAATAACCTTAGTATTAATTGTCATTTTTCTATTTTCTATGCATATTTATAGAGTATTACTTGTCATGTATATTAAACTATGCAATTAAATGATAATTTAAATATGAATAATTTTATTATTATTATTATTTTTATTATGGATGGAGGGAAGGGAATAATATTCTTCTTGCAAGTTTAGTAGAACTCGTGAACTTGTTGCGTTTGATGTCTAGTATGTGTCTTTATTGGAACACGAGCTCTATGAACCTTTTATTCTCTTCCTTTTAGAAAAAGAGTTTAATATGCAAACAATAATAATGTTATTTTGTTTTATATTTAATTTAAAAATAACAAATTATGAATTTTGTAACAGTGACACTTATAAATTTGATGATATTTTATCATTTTATACTATTATAAATACAAAAATGAATCTTTTATGAAAAAAATAAAAAATAAAAATGATAAATGTTAAGCATTTTGCAAAATAGAGTGAATACTTGTTTAATCATAAAAGACAAGAAAAAATTCACTACCAATTCAATAATTTAGTAGGCCGGTCGCCTTACCTAAATCAATCATCGTATTGTTAAAGACTTTAAAAGAGTGACAAGAAAAGATTCTCATTGCCCTTTTATTGTTTCAAAAAAAAAAATCATCTTTAAACGTAACTGATAGTACTATAAAATAATAGAATATCGTCATAATTTAATGACACCACAACCTAACTAAAAATTTATTATTTTAGGGAGAACAAAAATATATTCTTAATGTAACATCCTGCTCTTCAAAATATAAACAGCGCACTGATAACTTTAAATATTTAATAATGATATCTATCAATAAAGTATTAAATATAATTCTCTAAATAGAGTTAAAATAATTAAAACCTAAAATTGAATCAACCTAGATAATCAAAGGAAACTATTTAATAACACTAGCCCTGAATCGCCCCTGCAAACCTTTCGGAAAAAAAAACACAGCAAGAGCCAAATGCCTAGTACGAATACAAATATACAAAAGATCTACAACTGAAATACAAAATTAGCTAAGACAAAATACTGAACAAAGCATCAAGCTTAAATATCGACGAAAATATAATATCCAAAGATTTAAATATAATATATCTAAATCAACATAATAAATAAAACAAACAAAAGAGTAAATAAATAATGAACTGAAATAACTAATTCATTTGATTGAACTGAATAAAAACAAACAAAACTAATTCAATGAAATAATAGGCTGAATCTGTGTGATTTGTCTGTGTGACATTATTTTGATTTGCCTGTGTGGCATTATTTTGACTTGCCTAGGGTCAATCCATACGCCTTACACAACAAAACACCAAATGACTCACTTCCTCCAGAGCCCAAACGAGGACGCCGTGGACACCGCCACGGAAAGTGTCTACCTCGGTACCGAGAGGACATGCACGTGGTACCCCCACTGGTGATTATAGCTCAAGTATAACTTATTATATATTCTAAGAAAGATATCATGTCACAACACATGTGACATAATACCAACAAAAAGGATTTTATACGTACAATGTGAACCAGATCAAATCACAATCATAATGTCTAAAAAAGAAGGTAACAACATGAACTGCTCTACAAATATTAAAATAAATACTAAACATAATAACCTAATTCAAAGAATTCAAATATAAGTCCTATGTATCAACTCCAAAATAAAACTATTATATGAATTTCACAAGAAATAATTATGTAAAATAATAACAAAAATCAAAATGAGGAACAAAACGAACTAATTAAATTTCACAGGAGTATTGCTGAAAAATTATAGAATACGTACAAATTGTAATAGAAAGAAAGGAGTTCAAATTACTGAATAAAGCTAAGGTATCAAAGATCAAATTTCTATTTAAGAGTGCCAATAGAATTATAAGAAAAATGAAACGAATGACGAGATATAAAGAATACAACAATAATCAAAGTAGTGGAGTACGAAATCCGTACCTGTATTAAGCAATGTTAGACTCAAAATTTATATTTCAAATATGACTCGTTAAATTCCCTCCGTCCGAACTAATTACAAAAATTAATTAAAAAATCATATGTTAAATTACTAATTTATTCTTCTTTTTTTTCTAGACTCATATTATTACTATTATTATTAAAATAGTATTATAAAACATTTTATAATTCTTTATGTACGATATATTAACTCATCCTTTGTTCTAACAAGTGTATGCATAAAACTTGTATCATGAGTATAATTACATAACCAAATATATTATATACTATTAACTCTGTTCCCATATCAAAAATTATATACATTCATTGTAGCAAGAGCTCCAATTTAAAAACATACACCAGAACATCATTGCATAATATTAATAAACCCCCCCACCACCCCACCCCCACACCCCCACCCATATATATATATATATATATATATATATATATATATATATATATATATGTGTGTGTGTGTGTGTGTGTGTGTGTGTGTGTGGTGTTGTAGTATCTAACAAATCTATAACTACTAATCATTACCAAGATATACAAATATATAATAATTATTTTATTTTATTTTATTCCATACTATAGTAATTCTTACCGAAAACACCTTTTTGATGACATCAATCTCCCAATAAAATCATTGACATATATAAAGATGTTTATCAAGAAAGTAACTATTTACCTTGATCGAAAGATTTATTTTCCTGCTTATTTACTTTTGTTCTCTCTCTCTCGCCGCCTCCTTCTTTCTCTTTTCTTTCAGTTACGAATTTGGTGTAATGATCGAGTAAATTAGGTTTAGCTATGTATTTATTTACTAATAGATTTTATTAATTCTCCTAATTATAATAAAATTTTAATATTACACAAATATAGATTAGACCTAATTAGTATAAATGCCCAAATTAATATAATCACATACTTATTATAGTTCACACAAATTAAATACAATTTAACCCATATATAAGAAAAGCCCAATTAAAATATTTAAAATATGGATTTAAATATTATTTCTTTCTTTTTTTGGGGTATTACATTACCTCCCCTTTATAAGGATTCCGTCCTCGGAATCAAAAGAAAAGAATGTACCTAATTATCAAAAAGATGAAGATATTCTGCTAGAACAGACTGCTCCATCTCCTTAGTAGTTTCCCGCTCCAAATGATTCCTCCGCAAAATCTTAACAAAAGGAATTGTCTCCCTCCTCATAATCCGCCCTTGACAATCCAAAATTGCCTCGACATGCTCCTTATAAGTAAAATCTTCCCGAATCTTATGTAACAGGCATTACACAGCATGAAATGCATGATAATTATATTTTCTCAACACCGAAACATGAAAGACATTATGTACATGAGATAACTGTGGAGGAAAAATCATCTGATATGTCACGTCTCCAACTTTCTCAAGAACTTCAAAAGGGCCAATAAAACGCGCACTAAGCTTCCCTTTCAAACCGAACATTCGAATTACACTTTTATAAAATAAAATTATTTAATATTTAATTGTTAACAAAAATATGAGTTCTTACATTCTTTCCCCCTAAAAAAAAAATTCCGTTCTCGTAATTCAAATAAGTTATAGAAAGTTTTATTTTTATTTAAATTGCGTAATTATTCAAAAAATTTAGTTAAGACATAGCATCGCCTTTTGTAACAATCAACGCTGGTAAGTCCATTGGTCCACGTAATTATCCATGTACTTGTAAAACATTCTTCAGCTACCATGTTAAGCCTTGGCAAGGTTCTTCGCGTTGCATCAAATTAAATCACATGATCCACAGTTGGTGCAGGCCCCCACTAATATCTTTGAGTTTCATTCTTGTAAACGTACTATTCGGAACATAATTTAAAAGCACAAAAAATTTCATCATCTAAATACGATTCGAATACCCACAATATTTAAATTTATTTTTAATTCGTAAAATGTTTATGTTCCACACATGACAAAGATTTAACAAATTATTTTTATTTTATTTTATATAAATTCATGCAAAACTCTAAGAGCATCAGTTAAACAAAACAATTGTACAAATTATATCACCAACTCATGTACCCTAAGTCCTCAAGAGTTTCAAAATTTCATAACCTCAAATCAAATTAGTTCTCAAATATTATTACACCAAAAATATACTACTAAGATCTCTTTATCACCATATCAAAGTCCAAGTCACATATTCTACCATTTGTATAAGCAAACTACAACTATACAAGATCTCTCAAAATCAATTGAATTTCATCACTTACTATCTAATCATTTAATAAATCAATAATCTCTTAGTGCAAACTCTAACCCAACAAATTCTACGATCTTCTCTTACTATCACAAAGAAATTTCATATCACATAACTCCAATATCATACTAGAAAATAGCCGCAAAAATTGATCATTAGCCTCAAATGATTAATCTAATTACCTCAAATATATACAACTCAAATTTACATATGTTCCTTTATACTTAAAAGTTTTTACTTTATCATATTATTCCATTAATACACATATATCAAATTATCCACACAAAAATTAAATCATCACTCAAATCAAATCCTCAATTCTAAGATCATAATAAATTGTCACCAAAAATAACTTTAACAAATAATTTTTTAAAATCAAATACTCGTGGATACAAATAGTAACATCATAATCGCATTACCTATATGATCATTGTAAGACCCCAACTTTTTATAAATAAAATCAAATTTTCTCTAATTATTATTTTGAATAGTAAAGTGTTAATTTGATAAAATGTGGTTAGTTATGAGTGAAATGTGCAAATTTTTCAAAATAAGCAAGTGGTTATAAAATATTCATTGTTGTTGGGAAATATTCGTTTGGTCGTGGAATATTCTTGCGGTCAAGGAATATTCGTATGACGGCGCAGCCATTTGTGGGCCCCATAACAGAAAACGGTTTAATGAAGAAAATGACAAGTTTAAATTTTTATAAATAACGATGTAGTTGTTACCGTTAACACTGTTAGAATACCGGATGGTTAAAATACAGTAATACGCGTGGTTGCACAGTAGCACATGGTATTGCACAGTATTTTTGAATTATTGATTCTTACGTAAGAAGGCACTACTCAATAATTGTTACAGTAATTATTGTTCAATATTTTATTTTATTGATTCAATAATTGCTACGTTGATATTTTATATTATTGTTGTTTTAATAATTGTCACTGTACAATATTTTTCATTATCAGATCAGTAATTTATATTATTTAAATAATATTATTAGATAACATTATTAACAATGTCTAAGAAAGTTCTATCTAGGAAAGGGGTTTGGTCACCTAATTGCGCGCTAGTAAGAAGAAATCTTTATCGAAAAACCCCATCTTTCCTAGGAACGACCTGGTTATCATAATTGTGATTATATAATATTATTTATAAATAATTAATTATTGATTTATATGATAAGAAAATATTTATTTTTATGTGGATTTAAATGAAGAAATTAATGCTGAGGTGTTTTATCAGCATTTTGTTGGAATGGAGGTATTAAAAACCGTCCGTATGTAGATTTCGAGCATTTTCTGTTTGGAATTTGGAAAAATTTTCTTCTACAAAATTGTAGAGAATTAAATTTTCTATAAAAAAGACATAAGATTCTAATTTTTCTAATAAAAGAGCTATTTATTATGGATTATTGAAGTTTCGAAAATAAATATTTTTATTAAAAACATGGTGGGCCCCACTTTTAATTGGTGAGAAATGTGCTAAAATTTTATTTCAAAAGTGGTGGGCGTGAATAGTAGCAGGTAAAACCATCAGGTAGCAGGTAAAGCCATCAGGTAGCAGGTTAGTCTGCTTTGGCGTTCTAAGCATTTTTCTATAAATAGGGTGCTTAGTTATAATTGAAAATCACAACAGAATCATAAGTTTTCTCTCTCTATATTATCGAGCGTATTTTGTGAGTATTTAAAAACTTTGTGAGTTGCTATTTAGTGCAAGTTTCTTTCAGCTTTATATCAGATATTTCAGACAGAAGTATTGTTCTTTTGAGGTAAGGGATGTTATTTTCTTCGTAAATGATAATTTTCTTTCAATATCATTATGCCGAAATATTGGTATGAATTTTATTATAAAATTTCTACCTTTTCATGTCGAGGTTACTATTCACGTATATGTCACTACTCACGTATACGACACTTTTCACGAGTACTATTCACGAAGTATGATTTTTCTTATAAATTTGTTTATCTTTTTGTGTCGGAATTACTATTCATATATACAACACTATTTACGTATACGGTACTATTCACGTATACGGCACTATTCACGTATACGACACTATTCACAAAAAAATAAAATTTTCTCTTCTTTGTCCAAGATGTCTATTATGGTTACTATCTTTGATTATATCCATATTTTGATCTTCATTCTTGAATTTTACTCCACTATGGTTTATTACGGAGTATTTTTGAATTTGAATTATCTAAAGTACGAATTCCTAATTTTTGTTCTTTTATCTCACTGGATTCATTTTTTTAAAATATTTTTCATCATCCTCAGTCCTAAATGGTGATATAACTGAATATCTTTGGCCTGTAGTGCAAAGATGAATGATTACGTGATGAATATCTTTGGCCCGTAGTGCAAAGATGAACAGGTGTTGAGATGAACATTACCAACTGGTGATACAAATGAATATCTTTGGCCCGTAGTGCAAAGATGAATATTTGATAATTGATGTATATTGATTGATGTTACAAGGATAAAATATTGATGATGGACTTTTAAATTCATAGATGATAGTAAATTTCATTATCTACTTAACTCTTCTAACGAATTGTTATTTCCGCTGCGAATATTGATCTAAAACTTATTGTCCATTATATTTTATCTGATTTGTTGAAGGCTAACGATAATTTGTTGTTCATTATCTTAGTCATAATGTTCTTTACTGGGCTAGTTGAGCTCATCCTTTTCCTTTTTATTTCATTTTTCTTCTCAAGAGGCGAGAATATAGTGGGAACTAGTCGGGGTGTGGAGTGATGTTCCCAGTCAATTGTTTTAGCAGTCCTCACTATTTTATAAAATAGTGTATCAATAATTGTAATGAAGACTTATTTGAGTTTGAATACTGTCTAGAAGACAATATTTGTATTTAAACTCACAGTATATTTTGTCATATTTTGCACGACAATTGTAGTAATGATGTTATAGTTGTTTCTGTACCATGTATTTGACGACTCAGAATGGGTGATGTATACCTATTTTGGAGGCGTCACAATCATTTTCTTAACAGTACAAAGTATAGCTTTATTCTCTTTAGTGCTCCAATCACAATTCTTAACTATCATTACTCCATCACATAACAATAATAACCTTGACAAATTATCCCACTTTTCTCAAATCAACTACAAATCGAAAAGAGATCGACAGTTGGTCAAAATAGGACCAACCAAACAAATAACCAAATTGAAACAAACCATACGTCTACCCAATGATTTACCCACAACTCACAGGTCAAACCTAAATAGAGTTTTTACAAGAAAAAGCCTAAGCTTTGATACCATCTGTAACACCCTGCTCCTCAAAATATAAACAGAGCACATATAACTTCAAATATTTAATAATGATATCCATCAATGAAGTACTAAATATAATTCTCCAAATAGAGTCAAAATAATTAAAACCAAAAATTGAATTAACCTAGATGGTTAAAAGCAACTATTTAATAACACTAGCCCTGAATCGCCCCTCTAAACCTTCCGGAAGAAAAATACAACATAAGCCAAATGCCCAGTACGGATACAAATATACAAAAGATATACAACTGAAATACGAAATCAGCTAAGACAAAATACTGAACAAAGCCTTAAGCTTAAATACCGACGAAAATATAATCTCCAAAGATTTGAATAGAATGTATCTGAATCAACAAAATTAACGAAACAAACAGAAGAGTAAATAAATAATGAACTGAAATAACTAATTCATTTAATTGAACTGAACAGAAACAAACGAAACTAATACAATGAAATATATAATAGGTTGAATCAAATGGCTGGGTATTATTTCATATCGATTGAGCTCAAAAATATACATTGCCACACAGTTAAGTCAAAAAATGCCACACAGGCAAGTCAAAATAATACCACACAGGCAAATCAAAAAAATGTCACACAAGCAAATCACACATTTGATTGCGAATCCAAATGTATGCAAATCGGATAGGTATGTTTGACACAATATCACCAATCTGCAAAATAGAAAACTTGGGTCAACCCATACACCTCCCACAGCAAAACACCAAATGGCCCTCTTCCTCCGGAGCCCAAACGGAGATGCCGTAGACTAATTACACCGCCACAGAAAATGTCATGCCTCGGTGTCGTGAGGACATGTCTGTGGTACCCCCATAAGTGGTTATAGCTCCGGTATACCCTACTGTATATTCTAACAAAATGTCACAACATATGCGACATAATACTAACAAAAGGATTATATATGCACATGTTGAACAGGATAAAATCACAATCATAATTTCTCAAAAGGAAGGTAAGAACATGTACCGCTTTACAAATATCAAAATAAATACTAGACATGATAACCTAATTCAAAGAATAAAAATATGAGTCCTATGTATCAACTCCAAAATAAAACCATTGCATGAATTTCATAAAAAACAATTATGTGAAATAATAACAAAATTCAAAACGAGGAACAAAACGAACTAATTAAATTTCACAGGAGTATTGCTGAAAAATTATAGAATACATACAAATTGTAATAGAAAGAATGGAGTTCAAATTACTGAATAAAGCCAAGGTATCAAAGATCAAATTTCTATGTAAGAGTGCCAATATAATTATAAGAAAAATGAAACGAATGACGAGATATAAAGACTACAACAATAATCAAAGTAGTGGAGTACAGAATTCGTAACTGGATTAAGCAATGTAAGACTCAAAATTTATATTCCAAATATGACTCGTTAAATTCCCTCCGTCCGAACTAATTACACAAATGAATAGAAATTAATTAATAAATCATATGTTCAATTACTAATTAATAATTTTTTTTCAAGACTGATATTATTACTATTATTATTAAAATAATATTATATAACATTTTATAATTCTTTATGTACAGTATATTAAGTACTTATCCTTTGTTCTAACAAGTGTATGCATAAAACTTGTATAATGAGTATAATTACAGAACAAAATATATTACATACTATATATGTAAGACCCCAACTTTTTATAAATAAAATTAAATTTTCTCTAATTATTATTTTGAATAATAAGTTGTTAATTTGATATAATATTTTGGTTATGAGTGAAATGTGCAAATTTTATAAAATAAGCAAGTGGTTATAAAATATTCATTGTTGTTAGGGAATATTCGTTTAGTCGTAAAATATTCTTACTGTCGGAGAATATTAGTACGATGGCGCATCCATTTGTGGGTCCCATAACGGAAAAATGTCAGATGAAGAAAATGACAAGTATGAGTTTTTTTAAATAACGGTGTAGTTGTTACCGTTAACACTGTTGGAATACCCGGTGGTTAAAGTACAGTAATACGCGTGGTTGCACAGTAGCACACGGTATTGCATAGTATTTTTGAATTATTAATTCTTACGTAAGAATGCACTACTCAATAATTGTTATAATAGTTACTATTCAATATTTTATTTTATTGATTCAATAATTACTATGTTGATATTTTATATTATTATTGTTTCAATAATTGTCACTGCACAATATTTCGATCCCATTATCAGATCAATAATTCATATTATTTGAATAATATTATTAGATAGCATTATTGACAATGTCTAAGAAAGTTCTATCTAGAAAAGTGGTTTGGTCACCTAATTGTGCGCCAGTAAGGAGAAATCCTTATCGAAAAGCCCCCACTTTCCTGGGAACGACCTGGTTGTCATTATTGTGATTCTGTAATATTATTTATGAATAATTAATTATTGATTTATATAATAAAAAAATATTTATTTTATGTGGATATAAATGAAAAAATTAATGCTGATGAGTTTTATCAGTATTTTGTCGGAATGGAGGTATTAAAAATCATCCGTATGTGAATTTCGGTCATTCTTTATTTGGAATTTAGAAAAAATTTCTTCTACAAAGTTGTAGAGAATTAAATTTCCTATGGAGTTGACATAAAATTCTTATTTTTTTTTGATAAAAGAGCTATTTATTATGAATTATTAAAGTTTCAGAAATAAATATTTTTATTAAAAACATGGGTGAGCCCCACTTTTGGTTGTTGTGGAAAAATGCTGAATTTGGTGGGCCCCACTTGTGGTGTGCTGAGAATTTGGTTAAGGAGGTGTGCGTAGAAATTTTTAAAAATATTATTTTATTAAATTTAGTCTGCTTTGACGTTCTGACATTTTTCTATAAATAAGGTGCTTAGTTAGAATTAAAAATCACACTAGAATCAGAAGTTTTCTCTCTCTATAATATCGAGCGTATTTTTATGAGTATTTAGATACTTTGAGAGTTGTTATTCAATGCAAGTTTTCTTCAGCTTTATATCCGATATTCCAGTCAGAAGTACTGTTCTTTTGAGGTAAGGGATGTTATTTTCTTCTTAAATGATGTTATTTCTTTCAATATCATTATACCAAAATATTGGTATGAATTTCATTATAAATTTTTTACCTTTTTATGTCGAGGTTACTATTCACGTATACGGTTCTATTTATGAATACGGTACTATTCACGAGTACTATTCACGAAGTATGATTTTTCTTGTAGAATTTCTACCTTTTCGTGTCGGGATTACTATTCACGTACACGGCACGATTCACATTTACGACACTATTCACGAATACGATACTATTCACAGAAAAATAAAATTTTCTCTTCTTTGTCCAAGATGTCTATTATGGTTACTATCTTTGATTGTATCCATGTTTTGATCTTCATTCTTGAATTTTACTCCACTATGATTTATTATGGAGTAATTTTGAACTTGGATTATTTAAAGTACGAATCCCTAATCTTTGTCCTTTTATCTCACTGGATTCGTTTTCTTTAAAATATTGTTCATCATCCTCAGTCTTAAATGATGATATAACTGAATATCTTTGGCCTTTAGTGTAAAGATAAATGATTATCTGATGAATATCTTTGACCCGTAATGCAAAGATGGACAGGTGTTGAGATGAACATGACCAACTGGTGATACAAATAAATATCTTTGGCCCGTAAAGCAAATATAAATATTTGGTTTAAGATGTATATTGATTGTTGTTACAGGGATAAAATATTGATGATGAACTTTTAAATCATAGAAGATAGTAGATTTTATTATCTACTTAACTCTTCTAATGAATTGTTATTTTCACTGCGAATATTGATCTAATACTTGTTGTCCATTATATTTTATCTGAATTATTAAATGCTAACGATAAATTGTTCTACATTATCTTAGTCATAATATTCTTTACTGGGCTAGTTGAGCTCACCCTTTTATTTTTTGTTCCATTTTTCTTTCCAGGAGGCGAGAATATAGCATGAACTAGTCGGGGTGTGGAGTGTTGTTTCAGGGTAGTTGTTTTAGCAGTCCTCACTATTTTGTAATATAGTGTATCAATAATTTGTAATGAGGACTTATTTGAGTTTGAATACTGTCTAGAATTGAAGATAATATTTGTATTTAAACTTATAGCATATGTGTCGTCGTATTTTGCATGAATTGTAATAATGAAGTTATAGTTATTTTCTGTGCCATGTATTTAGCGACTCAGAATAAGTTGTATAGACCTATTTTGGGGGCATCACAATATATGCACTCTGTTCCTGTATCAAAAATTATATACATTCATTGTAGCCAGAGCTTAAATTTAAAAACATACACCAGAACATCATTGCATAATATTAATAAACTAATAAATAACTAGTCATTTACTCTCTCTGCATGATCTTCCAATTTGATGTGTACGGGATCACACACACATATATGTGTGTAATATCTAACAAATCTATAACTACTAATCATTATCAGGATATACAAATATATAATAATTATTTTATTTTATTTTATTCAATATTATTGCAATTCTTACCAAAAATATCTTTTTGATGACATTAATCTCCCAATAAAATTATTGACATATATAAAGATGTTTATCAAGAAAGTAACTATTTACCTTGATCGGAAGAATTCTTTTCCCCTCGTTCTTTCCTTTTGTTCTCTATCTCTCTCTCTCTCGCCGCCTCCTTCTTTCTCTTTTCATTTCAGTTACGAATTTGATGTAATGCTTGAGTAAATTAGGTTTAGCTATGTATTTATTTACTAATAGAATTTAATAATTTTCCTAATTATAATAGGATTTTAATATTATATAAATATAAAT
This sequence comes from Panax notoginseng, assembly GCA_016801055.1. Classification (NCBI taxonomy): domain Eukaryota; kingdom Viridiplantae; phylum Streptophyta; class Magnoliopsida; order Apiales; family Araliaceae; genus Panax; species Panax notoginseng. Next base: position 185,790,047 of record CM029018.1, read on the forward strand.
TACACCCAATTTGTAAGGACTGAGAATTTTATATGATTATATATGAATATTTTTACGAATAATTTATTTATTTATTTACTTTAAAAAATGAGTAAATATGTGATGTGAATTAAGTGAGTTAGTTAATTTATTTATTTTAAGTTAACTAAGATCAATACTTAATCAATTTGATTAAGGAAAAGTAAGATAAGCTTATATTAAAAATTTAACATAGTTTGAATGTTAGCCTTGAAGGGTAAATGAAAAGATTTATGATCTTTAAATGATTAATTAATATTACTTATGTAAAGTGATTATATGAATATGGAAATAGATGTGTAATAACTTATTAAGCCAATTAAGGCTAATTAAGTTAATGAATTAATGGAATAAAAAGGAAAGCCAATAAATAAGTATATTAAATTATTTAACAATATATTGAACAATTTGTGTTATATATTGAATATGTGATTAAATAAAAATAATAATTATTTATCAATGATGATAAATATGTTATGACTTATGTGAAAAGTGTATGTGTCTAAATAAATATATATTATAAATATGTATATGTATTTATTTATTAAAGAGTATTAAAAAGTAAAAGTTACATAACATAATTATACATTAGGTATGAAAATTTAATAACCTCAGGGTTATGATATTAAAGAATATTATTATTTAAAATATATACTAACCCTAAGGAATTTATTTTATACATCTCAATTAATTAATTTTATAACTTAATTAAAACAAGTCTAATTAGGTTATAGAATTAAATATACATAAGTAATTATTTAAACTCCAAATGAGTGGAATAGAAACCCTAATTAAATAATTAGAGTAAGATAAAATTGAAAGTATTGGACTATGCCAATTTACATGGCCCAATCAATTAATAAAGAAGCCCAAAAGAATTAAATGGATGGCCCAAACTTAGCCCAACTAGGGAGGGGCTTTTTAGTCATTTTACTAAACAAATTTGACATTAAAAATAAATCAAAATTGGAAGAGATAAGTAGGAAGTGGGAGGCACATGGGGAGATGAATTAACCACATGGTTAAATCATTTGGATAAGATTTTGCAAAATTTATTTACTAAGGGGGTGTTTGATAAAAATTGAATGAATCTGAATCTGAATCTGAATCTGAATGAGCTGAATCTGAATCTGAATGAAAAAAGCTGTTTGATAATTGACATGTCTGAAACATCTGAATGACAAAATTTTATTATTTTAACCCTCTGAAAAAATTCAAAATTGTTGTTAATTTATTTAATATTACTTAATATAATAGTTGATATTTTTTTTTTATTTTTTTAATTTTGTTTTACTTCATTCAGCTGCTCATTCAGCCATTCAGCTAATAAAATTTAACTTAGCCATTCAACTCGTCCATCTTACCGATTCAGCCATTCAGACCAAAACAAACGCACTGACAGATTCAGCCATTCAAATTCAGCTCTATTCATCTCTAAACAAACACTCCCTAACTCTCCTTATGTGTCATTCTCTTATTTGACCAAGTTTGCAAGCAAAGACGAGAGAGAAGAAAAGAGATGTGGGTGATATAGTGTAGATACACAAGTTGTATCTACACATATTTACTAAATACAAATAGTTCACACTTAGTTAAATCAAAAAGTTTCCTTCATTTCCCAAGTTAGTTTTCAAAAAGAGAGAGAAAACAAAAATCAAAAAAGAGAGAAAGATAGAGAGATCCGTGAGGTCCAAAAGGAGAGGAAGAAGAGAAATATTTAAGCTAACTAGATCGATCACTACCTTGTGAAGGAGAAGAAGAATAGCATCAATAAAAGGTATAATATATAACTATATATATAAACTAGTTTATTCCTCTTATTTAATTTGTTTTTGATGGAATAAGGATCTAATATTTCCAAACCCAAAAACTTTAAATCTATATATTAACAAGTGTTTTATATTTAGATCTAACCATTTTGAGTGTTAGAATGTTGATCAAAAGCAAAGAAATGAAAACTAAAATTTTAAAAGCTAGAAACCCTAACTTTAATATACATCGAAAAGCTACCATTTAAAATCTACACCTTCTTTTTGTGATCTGTCAAAGAAGGGTTCTAGATGTGTAAGTTAACTAGTAAACCCAAGTGGTAACACTAAAATATGAAGATTTATCAAGCCATGGGGTGTTTTAAGCAAAACAATCCAGATTTTTGAAAAAGAGAAAAATGCACTATTTTTGGGTAGTTCATAGCAGGGGCAATTTTGTCTGATTATTTTGCTCTAAAAATTCTGGAAAAAATTGAAATAATAATATCATGAGTTAATTGTGTTCTGTAAAAAGATGATGATTTTTGGATGTGTAGAATGAAAGTTATGGATTTTTTCAAGAAATGACTATTTTAAAAGTAAACTTGAATAACTTTTTGTGTGTAACCTTAAATATTATAAATTTTTTACTGGAGGTAGATGTATATTACAGGAACATACCCTGAAAATTTCAGAATGTTTGGAGAAAATTTCGATTTATGATAGTTGTTGCAAGATCTGGCTGTTTTGGACTATTAAATAAATAGCAAACTGAATTGGAAAATTCCAGAAAAAGTATGTTCATAAGGGAATTATATTATGTCAAATCCCTGAAAAGAAAAAGTTTCGAAATAGTTTTGGTATTTTTAATGTAAATGTTTGAGTTATGAATAAATGAGAATAATAAGTTATGTAATGTCATAAATGATAAAAATATAATTTTGTGGCTTAGAAACCCTAGATATGATGTGTCCAAATTTTTGGAGGGTATTTTAGTCATTTTTGATGAGATGTTATATTTATTGCATTTTAGGGTTGTTAAATAAAGTAATTAGTAAATGGTAAAAAATTATAATAAATTGTTTATAATTAGTATAATAAATGATTAAAATATTATTAAGAGATTAATAATATTAGATTAAGATATTATTAAGTAATTAATAATATTAGATTAAAGTTAAATTAAAATATTATTAAATGATTAATAATATTAGATAATGATTTAAAATATTATTAAATGATTAATAATATTAGTTAAGGATTAAGATGTTATTAAATGATTAATACTATTAGTTAAGGATTAAGATATTATTAAATGATTAATAATATTAGTTATAGATTAAAATATTATTAAATGATTAAAAATATTATGAAGTGAATAAGATATTATTAAATGATTAATAATATTATGAGGTGAATAAAATATTATTAAGTGATTAGTAATGAGAAGTGATGACATATTATTTGATATTAAATGAGAGTTTAAGATGTCGGTTTTGTGATAGAATATTATCAAAGGATGATAATATTACTAATGATTTATGATAGTATCAAAATGTTTGATTATGTGATTACATATTAGATAAAATATTATAGAATAATGATATTATGAGTAAGATATGTGATGCTAATTGAAAGATCGATCTTAATAATGATAGGTCTTTCAAATAAAGTTAAATTAAATTGCGTAGCAGTAGTCAACAGATCAGACAAGTTTCCTAACTCAACTTGAGTTATTAATTTCAAAGCATGATTAATAGATAATTATTGTTGATTATTTACATCTATAAATGATTATTATTATTCGCACATAGTGCATTTGATTTCCTATTCTATTACTTGAACTGTGAAATAATTTAAAATTCTTTTATTCATGAACTGTTTATAAGTTATTTCTCAGCTATTTGTTTCGGCTAGACTAATAGTTGATGAATTGTTCTGTTGTTTGAACTAAGTTGTTATTGAAAGATTTATGCCATTTATTTCGGTTAGATCAATATTGATATTATATGTTAATATCATAATATTTCTTTGAAAGTAATTCAAACCATATTTTTGTGCTACGGACTCATGATGTAAGACTGAGATAAACAACCCTTATAAAAAGGGAAACTTTATTGTAGGACATTCGACCCCTTGCGCTATTTTTAAGTATTATGCATAATCACGGGTACAATGAGGCTGGTCACTTCATGTACATGCAGAAGAGTATGATTTAATATTTACAGTTAACTTATACTCTTGAGGTAATTAAGTATTAATTAACTGATAATTCCTCTATTAGTTCTTGATCCATTTGTGATCACTAAACATGAAATCTTGGAGTATCCCACTTTATTGAATATTGTTGTAGTATCGCTAATTTTTCTTAATCAATTGAATATTATTAAACTATAGAAAGAATTGTAATCTTTCATTCTTGATATGTTATTCAGCTTGAATTTTAAGAAAATTATTGTTATTGAAAGATGATATATTGTTAAGCGCTATTTCAATCTTTTGATTATTGTTGAAGTTCTATAAAGTTAGACTCTTATGTTCATGATGCTTTATTTTATACTTTAACTTGCTGAGCAAACTAGTTGTTCACCCTTGCTTAAATAAAATATTTCAGCTAAAGCCGAGGTAGCCGAAAGGTCTAAGAATGATAAAGGCAAAGTGAAGGCGATGAAATAATATCAATTGTGCAATGATGATTATTATATTATACTTTGGTTTAAGCCTTTTGTATTATAGGTAATGTAATAATAAGGTTAGAAAAAACCTGGGATATTGTTATATGTTTTGTAATAAGTTTTATAATGAATGATGAAATTCATAATGAATGGGTAGTTAGAGGTGATGTGTATGATGTAACGTGAGCACCGAATTTGAGGTACGAGGTATCCGGATTTGGGGGCGTCACACACTTAGTATAAATGCCCAAATTAATGTAATCACATACTTATTATAGTTCACACAAATTAAATACAATTTGACTCAAACATAAAAAAAACCCAATTAAAATATAGATTAAAATATTATTTAATTATTTATTTTATTTCTTTATTATTTTTTTGGGTATTACACTTAATGTTTATAAATTTTATAGATGAAGCTATTTTTGGGAAAGAAAGAGAGTATATAACAGCTCCATTGGCCAGCAAATTAAGGCTAATTCTCTAATCATTTAATCATCAACAAGGCTACCATTCCCAAAAAGAAAGCATACGGAATCTCATTATCTACCTGCTGGCGGCAGGCCGCACTCAAGTGCTCGACTAATTAGAATGATTAATTTAATGGTACAATATTTTCAAGCTCAATGCACCACCACCACCACCACCACCTTTAAGTGTGTGCCACTATCTATTGAATCAGTTTGAGTAGTACAATTTGTTTGTAGTAGTTGTGAAATGCGATTAACAAACGACCACTATCATCGGCATGATTTAATATAAATGGGACAAAAGGCTTCTTTAAATTATGGCCACTAGTTTAATCATAAAACTCAATTCGTAACTAGAATAATATATAAGTGGTTGGTTGGTTTTCTGTATAACTAGCAATGTGAAGAACCTTTTTCACTAATTAGAAATGCCAACATATTGTTGATCAGTGGGTGACTAATGGAAGATATAGCAGAGATTCTCATGTACTTATATCATATATTAAGTCAGCAGCCAAGTAAGATGATCACACTTAGGCCTCCTCTTTCGGCTTGTTAATTATCTCCGTTTACATATCCATTAGAACCTACCCCTTCACATGCTGGGGGATGGGGTTGATAAAATATTCCGACACATGCATGGTTGGCTGAATGAAATGTGCTCCATCCATCCTAATAAGGTAGAGGCCGGCAACGTGCCAACTCCCCAGCAACCTGAACACGATCATGTTTGGGCTTAATTATTGCGTGGTGATCAATGTAGAATAAGTTATAATCGAGAAAGTGCTTATTACTATTTTATGTTGTCACAAGTTAAATATCTACTTATCTTAAATAATCTATTTTTATAATAATTTATCTATAATACCATTAATATTAATTGTCATATTTCTATTCTCTATGTATATTTATGGAATATCATTAGTCATGTGTATAAAATTATGCAATTAAATGATAATATTTCAAAGAGTTAATTGCATATTATACCCTGAAGTATACACTCTTTTACCATTCATACCCCGATGTTTAAACGCTTCCATCTCGCTATCCAAAGTACCGTTAAGTAAACATAACTGACTCTAGCGGTCAATTTGTTAGCCGAAAAATGGCCACCTGTCACAATTTAGCCAAAAATTATGAAAGTTTCAATTATGTTTACTTAACGGTATTTTAGGTAGCAAAATGAGGGCGTTTAAATATCGAGGTACGAGTGGTAAATGGTGTATACTTCAGGGTGTAATATGTAATTAACTCAAAATGTAGACAATTTTATCATTTTATCATCTTTATTAATATGCACAAAAAAGTTAACCAGAATATCCTAGGACGGAAGGAGTATATTAAAATGGCCACGGATAATAATCATCATGTTACAAAGCAATTACTATCATTGAAAGTTCGGGTTAAATGCTTTCTAGGTCACTGTACTATAGGTCGACTTACAAACGGGTCACTGAACTTTTTTTTCTTACAGTCAACTCACTGAACTTGTATTTACTAATAAAAAGTTTATAATTCCGTTAAGATTGTTGACTTTGGACGGAATTTGACACATAAGCTGATGACGTGTAAAAAATTTCTGATGTGGTATATATCACTCCTATGTGGCTTTCATTATGTGGAAATGGAGGAAAATTTACAAATGTAATAATATAAATTAGAAAAGTTAGTAAAAAAATAAGAAAATAAATAAAAAATATATTCAATTATTTTGTAATTAATATCAAATGAATTTTTATTTAATTCTTTACAAATATAATAATATAAATTAGAAAAGTTTGTCAAAAAATAAGAAAATAAATGAAATATATATTCAATTATTTTGTAATTAATATCAAATGAATTTTTTTACAAATATAATAATATAAATTAGAAAAGTTTGCCAAAAAATAAAAAAATAAATGAAATATATATTCAATTATTTTGTAATTAATATCAATTGAATTTTTATTTAATTCCTTACAAATATAATAATATAAATTAGAAAAGTTTGCCAAAAAATAAGGAAAAATTAAAAAGAGTTATTTAGTTATTTTTATAATTAATAGAAAATATTTTTTTTATATAATTAATAATAAATATAATTGAGAAAATTATAAAAAGTACAAAATTAAAAATATTTTAAAATTGATTTTTTTTTCAAATTTGGACATTAAAATTATAATTGAGACAATAATAATAAAATATTTGAAAATTATTATTATTATTTCAATATTATTATTATTAATAGCCATTTTTCTTCTAATTACGAAGAAATTAAGAACATCAGTTTTCGTATGTATAGAATTAGAAATTGGAGCCAAACAGAGAGAATATATACAGGGAGAGAAAGAAACTAAGATCATGGCCATCGCCATCTTCACCACAAACTCAGAAGTAGGGGGTTCTGATTTTTTGCGAGCCGGAAGAGGAGTAATGATTTGATATGGTAGATCTCTTATGGGTGTGGGATTTTAGATCTGCTGGTGTTGGGGGTTTTGGAAGCTGGATCTTGTTCGGATCTAATTCTTTTTTGAATTACTTTTCGAACTGTTCATGCTGGAATATGGGGTTTCTGAGCTTTGATTTATTTCCGGTGGTTTGGTTATGTGGCCCTATTGGGTTTCATGTTTCCTGTCGTTCAGTGTGCTTGTACTATCTGGGTTCTTGTTAGCATATCCAGATTTGGAGTTTCAAATTGATTTAAATTGAAGTCTCTCCTCAATGGGTCTAATTAATTTGTGGATTTCCCAACTGATTCTTTATGCTTATTGTTGTCCCTCTTTGCGGAATCAATTGGGTGTTTGTTTTCTTAATGTTTAATGATTATGTTTTGGGCTGACTCAAGCTAGGTCGGTTCTCTCTCTTGGCTGAGGTTTGATTGAGTTCGTCATGGCCAGATGGTTTGGTCGTGGTTGCTGGTTTGGGATCCTCTGTGTTGTACAATTTTCTGGTCGTGGGTTTTACGTTGATGATGACGATCTTGAAGAAGATGAAATTTTAGAATAAATAAATAATTTTTTTAGATATAGTTCTTTGTGTTATTTTTTGGTTAAATGATATAAATATTAATGTTTTTTTTAAATTTTTTTGTTTGATTAAGACATGTTGTTTTATTTAATTTTTAATTTTATCAAATAATTTTTATTTTAATTTTATCAATTAATAACTGTGCTCTTTTTACACTAACTGTGCTCTTTTTAATTGATAAAATTATAATAAAAATTAATTAATAAAATTAAAATAAAAATTATTTGCATGTAAAAGTACAAATTTATTTATTCTAGTTAGAAAAGAAAAAAAAATTATCACCAAATTGCCTCAATTATAATTTTAATGTCCGAATTTGAAAAGATTTTTAATTTGAAAATATTTTTAATTTTATAATTTTTATAATTTCCTCAATTATATTTATTATTAATTATATAAAAAAATATTTTCTATTAATTACAAAAATAACTAAATAACTCTTTTTATTTTTTTCTTATTTTTTGGCAAACTTTTCTAATTTATATTATTATATTTGTAAAGAATTAAATAAAAATTCAATTGATATCAATTACAAAATAATTGAATATATATTTCATTTATTTTCTTATTTTTTGGCAAACTTTTCTAACTTATATTATTATATTTGTAAAAAATTCATTTGATATTAATTACAAAATAATTGAATATATATTTCATTTATTTTCTTATTTTTTGACAACTTTTCTAATTTATATTATTATATTTGTAAAGAATTAAATAAAAATTCATTTGATATTAATTACAAAATAATTGAATATATTTTTCATTTATTTTCTTATTTTTTTACTAACTTTTCTAATTTATATTATTACATTTGTAAATTTTACTCCATTTTCACATAATAAAAGCCACATGGGACTGATAAATGCCACATCAGAAATTTTTTACACGTCATCAGCTTATGTGTCAAATTCAGTCCAAAGTCAATAATCTTAACGGAATTATAAACTTTTTGTTAGTAAATACAAGTTCAGTGAGTTGACTGTAAGAAAAAAAAGTTCAGTGACCCATTTGTAAGTCGACTTATAGTACAATGACCTAGAAATCATTTAACCCTTGAAAGTTCGAAGTCTTTAAAAACAAGCATAAAAGTGTCGCTGAATGCATACACATTTATTTTGGCAACATAAACAATGGATTATGATTCCCTTTATTACACTTATTTCTCTCAATACACATTCAGCCACACATATTACATTTGCAGCAAAATAAAATTCGTTACAAATGTTTTGTCGGTAAAAATAGTATGTGTCACTAAAATGTGTATCGTAAGAAATTTAAGAATAAGTGTAATGACAGACATCCTAATCCATATATATTGCTATTGGAGTATCAACCGTCATTAGTAATTTAGTATAGCCATTTGTTGCAAAGAACAACTGGAATAGTAAACAAATAAGGCGTCAATCCTTTTGAATACTACACACACACACACACATCAATTTTAGGAATTTGGTACTTTATTTTTATATTTTATTTTTATACTAGGATTAAAACTAGCTTATGCATACAAGATGAGTTATTGGATATTTGGATGTTCATTATTAACTGTTTAACTAACTGAATTGGGCTTGAGGGTTCCTGTATTATGATGCAACGTAACACTAATGATTGTGTATCTTTTCCTGAAGGTGCAACTTGGGTGTTAGAACTTGGGTCAAGTTAGCAGGCCTTCAAAGATAATACAACTAGCTCATGCACTACCTATTTTATCTCTTATGCTGCGTTTGGATTGGAGCAATGAATGTGAAAATTGAATGACTCATTCTTATAGAATCATTCTTATTCCTTTTAAATTTATGAATTTTATTTCTTTGGGGAGGGATAATGGAATAACGCATTCCAACTAGAACGGAATGAATCACTTCACTCTCCATTTCATTCCTTCAATCCAAACGTAACATTAGAATTAATCCACTAGACAAATTAAGATAGAAGGCCCATTCTAGTGAACCAATTTTCATCCATATCCATTCCAACCCAATCTTTGGAAATCGGATTCTGCATGTACACCAGTTTCCAGCTTCAAGAACTTGAAAAAACATTAAAAGTCCTCGACAGTAGACTTGACAAAATATGGTTATGAGTTGATTTTGGTTTATAAAATATGGTTATGGTTTCATTTAAGAATTAAAACCATATTAATAATTTTTAATATGGGTTGTGTGGGTTGGAACCGAATAGTTGTGGTTCAAATATAGGTCGACCATTTTAAATTTCAAACTTACCTTTATTATGATCCAATTAAATAAATTATTATTAGATATATCATGTATACATAATCGCTAAGCATTTTATTTTTTTTGAAATGGAGATATATACATAATCACTTAATATTAATTGTTTTAGGGATGAGGGGGTATAATAATCACTAAATATTATTTTTTTGGAAGGCGGTGAGGGTGTACACATAATCAGTAAATATTTTTCTGGAGGGTGGGGTGAGCGGGGCGGGGTGGGGTGGGGTGGGTGTATATACATAATCAGTAAATATTATTTTTTTGAGGGGGTGGGGGTGGGGGTGGGGGTTGGGGTTATATACATAATTAGTAAATATTATTTTTTTGAGAGGAGTGTGTTGTGTGTGTGTGTGTGTGTGTGTGTGTGTGTATATATATATATATATATATATATATATATATATATATATATATATATATATATATTAATGAATGAGAATTTTATCTAAAATAAAACCATTGGGTGTGACCTTTGATTCATATCTTTTCAAATTGAAAAGATACTTTTTCAAAGGGATGTAACCTTTTCAAAGGGATGTATCTTTTCAAAGGGAGGTATCTTTTCAAAGGGATGTAACATTTTCAAAGGGATGTACATCTTCAAATGGGTATTTGGAAACCTATAAATAGGTTCCAAATCTACCCAAAACAGATACTTCAACTTCAATCCTTCTCAAGTTGTTAAAAAAAAAACTAAATTCATTCTTCATTCATTAAAAGTCATTGATAGTATTCAAATATTATTGGTTCGTGGAACTCTTCCGTTGAATTGCTTCTTGTGAGAGTTGAAGACCATTTTATCTTGAAAAGTATACGTCCATTGTTCCATCCGTAAGCACCGATAGTGGGGACGAAATTTGCTCTAAGGAGAAACTGTCCAACAGTTGACTTGGTTTTAAAAAATTTATCAATTGCATCTAGTAAGTCTTTATTATAACATTGTTTTTCTTCTACTTCTATTTATATAATTAGTATATAATTACTATTGGAATAACAATCTTATAGCATATATTTTCGTGTTCTTCCTGAGTACTCCTTCTATACTAATTTATAAAATAGAACTACCGTAGAACTTATTCTATATTAATACTGTAGTACTTATTCTATATTAATATATCTATATTAATATCGTAGTACTTATACTATATTAATATATAAAATAAAATATTATAGTTCTTAAAACATAACTTTCTTAGTTCTTATTCTATATTAATATATATAAAACATAATATTATAGTTCTGTTTAGTTTCATTACAAAAATTTGTTTTCTGATTTATAAAAATAAAATAATATTAATAATATTAAATACAGATTTACTTTATTGTAATTACAAATTTATGTTAGAATATAGGATCACACACAAACACTGACGATAGAGAATTAAGAATAACACAAGAGATTTACGTGGTTCCCCAATTTGGGTACTCCACAGGCGGCTTGTTGTTTATTGATGATTCCTTGGTTACATAGGGCTTTATAATAGATAGTATATATACCTACTAATCCTATTCCAACCATACTTCACATTATGATCAATTACCCATAATGACCTTCCCAAAAAACAATCCAGAAAATCTTTGTTCGCCAACCAGCGCGGCCCGCGCCGCTCACAGGCACAACATGGCGCGCCCCGCGCTACAACCAATGTTCCTACCCAATGTTTAACAGAATTATGGAATTATCTAATTCAATTGTGCCTAACTCTATTACAACCAATGTTCCTACCCATACTAGTAATGGTGAGAAACCTCAAAAATTTAGTGGATTGATTTTAAAAGATGGCAACATAAAATGTTGTTTTATCTTATTACATTGAATCTTTCAAGGTTTTTAAATGAGAATGCCCTTGTGGTAGATGATAATGAAACTGATAGGACCACATTGGCTGCTGCGGATGCATGGAAGCATTCTGATTTTCTTTGCAAAAATTATATCCTCAATGGATTGGACAATACATTCTATAATGTGTATAGCCCAATCAAAACTGCTAAGTTATTATGAGAGTCTTTAGATAAAAAATATAAAACGGAAGATGCCAGCATGAAGAAATTTGTTGTTGGTAGATTCCTGAATTTTAAAATGGCTGATATAAAGACTGTCATAAATCAAGTCCAAGAGCTTCAATTGATAATCCATGAGATTCATGCTGAAAAAATGGTTTTAAGTGAATCTTTTCAAGTAGCCGCAGTAATTAAAAAATTACCCCCCATCTTGGAAAGATTTTAAAAATTATTTAAAGCATAAACATAAAGAAATGGGGCTTGAGGACTTGATAGTTAGGTTAATGATTGAAGAAGATAATCGAATGTCTGAAAAGAAAGTTGGAAAACTTCCAATTACATCCAATGCTAATGTAATAGAAAGTGGTAACAAAACTAAGAAAAGAAAACACAACAATGAAGACCCAAGTCAAGGAAGTGGTCCTTTAAAGAAGTTCAAAGGGAAATGCTATAATTGCAACAAGATAGGACATCTTGCAAAGGATTGTCGCAAACCCAAAAAGTAAGAGAACTTCAAAAGGAAAAATGCTCAAGCGAACATTGCAGAAATAAATAAGGTATCTACTAAAGTTTCTGACATGTATCTTTCGGCAGTTGTCTTGGAAGCCAATTTTGATACTGGCGCTACATGCCACATATGCTCGGACAATAAACTGTTTACTACTTATCAACCAATAGAAAATGGTGAACAACTATTCATGGGCAATTCCTCCACTTCTAAAGTTGAAGGAAAAGGAAAGGTCGTGTTAAAGATGACTTCGGGCAAGGAACTCACACTCAATGATGTACTACATGTGCCAGACATTCGCAAGAATCTAGTCTCTGGATCTGTATTGAGCAAGAAATGGTTCAAACTAGTGTTTCATGCTGATAAATTTGTACTTACTAAAGATGGAATGTATGTTGGAAAAGGCTATATGTGTGATGGGATGTTCAAAATGAACGTCATGACTATTGTACCAAATGTTATTATTAATAATAAGAACACATCTTCTGCTTATATGCTTGAGTCTATGAATGTGTGGCATGGTAGATTAGGACATGTGAACTATGATACTTTAAGTAAATTAATTTATTTTGAATTAATTCCAAAATTTAGTATTGACAAAAGTCATAAATGTGAAACATGTGTAGAGGCTAAATTAACTAGAACATCTTTTCATTATGTTGAAAGAAGTTCAAAACCTCTAGATTTAATTCACACTTATATATGTGATTTAAAATTTGTTCAAACTAGAGGTGGTAAAAAGTACTTTATTACTTTTGTAGATGATTGCATAAGATATTGTTATATCTATCTTTTAAGGACAAAAGATGAATCAATTGAAATTAAATGTTTAAACATTATAAGAATGAAGTTGAGAATCAACTTAACAAAAAGATTAAGGCTATAAGAAGCGATAAAGGTGGTGAATATGAATCACCATTTATAAATTTTTATTTAGAAAATAGTATTATTCACCAAACTATCGCTCCTTATTCACCTCAATCAAATGGTGTTACTGAATGCAAGAACCGAACTTTAAAAGAAATGATGAATGCTATGTTAATAAGTTATAGGTTACCTCATAACATGTGGGGGGGGGAAGCATTGATATCTTCAAATTTTATTCTCAGCCGTTTGCTTCATAAGAAAACAAACAAGATACCTTTTAAATTATGAAAAGGTCGAAAACCTTCCTATAAATATCTTCGAGTGTGGGGGTGTCTTGCGAAAGTAATTGTTCCTGATCCTGAGAGGGTTAAGATACGTCCTAAAACAATTGATTGCATGTTCATAGGTTATGCAAATAACAGTATTGCATATCAGTTTCTTGTGCATAAATCAGACATTCCTGATATTCATGTTAATACATTTACAGAATCAAGGAACGAATCTTTCTTTGAAGATAATTTTTCATATAAAAATACACAAGAAACAAGTTCTCGTAAAATACCTATTAATACTATGACTAGTAATCATCAAACTATAATAGACCAAGAGTTTAATAAATAGGGAGATGAAGATGAACCTAAACATAGTAAAAGGGTTAAGATCTCCAAGTCTTCTGGTCCTGACTTTCTAAGTTACATACTAAAAAGTGAACCTCAAAGTGTGAAGGAAGAGTTGCCTACTCCAGAAGCTTCATATTAGAAAAAAGCGATCAATAATGAAATTGAATTCATTATGCAAAATCATACTTAGGAATTGGTGTATCTTCCACCAGGAACCAAACCATTACTGAAACAACCCGGGTCAAATCCCGAATTCGGAACAAATCTCGGGTCAAATCCTAAGTCTGAATCGAATCAAATCCATCAAAATAAGGCATCAAACCACTGACCCAATAGTATCTTCTTGGGTTATCTTAGCCCACCACAGGCTAACCCAAAAGGTCATGACTTGAATGTACTATTGGTAGTAACTTAATTTTTTATATGCAGATAAATTTTTTCCCTATCTTTCGATGTGGGACTGGAGTGTTACAAACTCTCCCACTTAAATTTCTGACGTCCCCGCCAGAACCGATCACACACACGGTCCAAATATCTTTGCCTCTCTAGCCATTGTGGGATAATACCGACTGGCTTCGTGTCCCGGCCACCTCCGGACCTCCATCTCTCTATTGTGGGATAATACCACCAGTCTTCGTGTCCCCACCTCCGGCAGCCCGATCGGATGACCTGACCCGAGCTTTCGAGAGTCGGCTTTGATACCATATGAAACAACCTGGGTCAAATCCCAAGTCCGGAACAAATCTCTAGTCAAATCCCAAGTCCGAATCGAATCAAATCCATCAAAATAAGCCCTCAAATCACTGACCTAATAGTATCTTCTTCGGTCATCTTAGCCCACCACAGGCTCACCCAAAATGTCATGACTTGAAGGAACTATTGGTAGTAACTTATTTCTTTATATGCAGATAAAATTTTCCCTTATCTTTCGACGTGGTACTGGGGTGTTACAATTACGATGCAAATGAATCTTCAAAAGGAAAATGAAGGCCGATGGATCTATTGATAAATACAAAGCAAGACTTGTAAACAAAGGTTATAGGCAAAAGGAGGGACTTGATTATTTCGACACTTATTCACCAATAACAAGGATAACATCCATCCGGATGTTAATTGCAATAGCTGCAATACACAATTTAGAAATACATCAAATGGATGTTAAAACTGTCTTTCTTAATGGTGAATTAGAGGAAGAAATTTATATGGAACAACCAGAAGGTTTTCTTTCCCCTGGAAAAGAAAAGAAAGTTTGCAAGCTTGTTAAATCATTATATGGTTTGAAACAAGCACCAAAGCAGTGGCATGAAAAATTTGATAATATTATGATATCAAATAATTTCAAAATAAAATGAATGTGACAAATGTGTATATGTCAAAAGCACTTAAAGGGGATATGTAATAGTTAGTCTATACGTGGATGATATGTTAATCATTGGTAGTAATAATGATGTTATTAATGCTACCAAACAAATGTTAATTAGTAAGTTTGAAATGAAAGACATGGGCCTAGCAGATGTTATTCTAGGAATCAAGATTTCTAGAATATCTAATGGACTTATTATGTCTCAATCTCATTATGTTAAGAAAATACTTGCAAAGTATAATAAATATGAGAAAAGTCCAGTAAGAACACATGTTGACCCAACACTTCATCTCACTACTAATCGTGGTGAAAGTATATCCCAATTGAAATATTCTCGTATAATAGGCAGTTTAATGTATTTATCAAACTGCACTCGACCAGACATAACATACTCAATAAGTAAGCTAAGTCGATATACGAGTAATCCTGGAAAAGAACATTGGAAGGCTTTAGTAAGGGAACTTAGATATCTAAGATACACTTTAATTGACGGATTGCATTATACAAGATATCCAGCTATACTTGAAGGATACAATGATGCAAATTGGATATCTGACTCCTATGATACTAAATCCACAAGTGGATACTTTGGAAGGTGCAGCTGTATCATGGAAATCCTCTAAGCAAACTTGTATTGCAAGATCCACTATCGAATCTAAATTTATTACTTTAGATAAAGCAGGAGAAGAAGTACAATGACTTCATAATTTTTTGGAGGATATTCTAATTTGGCCTAAACCAGTGTCACTAATCATTATTCATTACGATAGTCAATCAGCGATGGGTAGGGCACAAAATAGTAATTATAATGGTAAGTCTAGACATATACGTCGATGACATGAAACTGTTAAATAATTACTCTCAAATGGTATAATATCTATTGACTATGTGAAGTCAAAGGATAATATTGCGGATCCACTAACGAAAGGTATACCTGGAGAGTAAGTGAGAAGTTCATCAAGGGGAATGAGTTTAAAGCCTGTAAAATCCTATAGAGTCGCCATAATGGAAATCCAACCTAAATGATTGGAAATCCCAAGAAATAGGTTCAAAGGGACAACCTAATTATGTGTGATCTAGTAAGCACTGAGAAGATAAATTATTCTTACCATTCCTATGATGATACAGTGCACAAACTACCGAGTGAAACAAGATAAACTTTGTTTTTAATAATTTCTATAGCTTGAATATAAAAAGGTCAAGTGGGGTATTAGCAAGACACTCTTTATAGAAATTACCTATATGAGTGAGAAGGGGGCCACTTCTATGAGAATGACGAAGGATAAATTCTCTAGCACACTCATGAAACCAAGAGGTGTTCAAGGCCAAAATGGACACAACAATGAGAACCAATAAAATAAATTAAAAAATACTGTGTGAATCCTATTGTTTCGGTTTACACTAAAATGTTGAACAGTTCAAGACAACACGTTGACTGATCGGCCAGTAAATCTGATAGTCTTTCACTAGGAAAGGTTCAAGGCCACAACCTACCTTCACCAATTTAGTATTTTTTGTTCACTGATACTCTCTCTAAGTCTGTCTGTATATCCATTTGCATTAATTTACCCAAATTTCATTTATGTGAAGGATTGTTGGATATATATATATATATATATATATATATATATTAATGAACGAGAATTTTATCTAAAATAAAACCATTGGGTGTGATCTTTGGTTCATATCTTTTCAAACTGAAAAGGTACATTTTCAAAGGGATGTAACATTTTCAAACTTTTCAAAGGGATGTATCTTTTCAAATGAATATAACCTTTTCAAAAGGAGGTATCTTTCAACGAGATGTAACCTTTTCAAAGGGTGGTATCTTTTCAAAGGAATGTACATCTTCAAAGGGGTATTTGAAAACCTATAAATAGGTTCCAAATCTACCCGAAACAGATACTTCAACTTCAATCCTTCTCAAGTTCTTAAAAAAAAAAACTAAATTCATTCTTCATTCATTAAAAGTCATTGAGAGTATTCAAATATTATTGGTCCGTGGAACTCTTCCATTGAAGTGTTTTTTGTGAGAGTTGAAGACCATTTTATCCTGGGAAGTAGACGTCCATTATTCCATTCGTAAGCACCGATAACGGGGACGAAATCTGCTTTAAGGAGATATATACATCGTTAGTAAATATTATTTTTTAAGGGGGGAGGGAGTGGGGTGGGGGTGGGGGTGGGGGTGGGGGTGGGCGGGGTGGGTGGTAGATACATAATGAGTAAATATTATTTTTTTGAGAGGGGTGGGGGCGAGGTGGTGGCGGGTGGAGTGGGGGTGGGGTGAGGTGAGGTGGGGGTTGGGGTGGGGTTAGTATACATAATCATTGAATTTTTTTTGGGGGGTGGGGGTGTATACATAATCACTCAATAATAATTTTTTGAATCAAAATTTTTTGAATATGGGGTGGAAAGAACTTTTGATTTAGATTTAGAATGAAATATGGGTCGAAAAATGGTTAACCGATATATTTCTTTTAAAAAATATGGTTCAAAACCTTAACCAACTCAAATAAAAATATAGTTAACTAACCCATTTGGTTCTAGTTAATATGGGTTGACCCAATAATTAACCAACTATATTGCCAGGTCTACTCGACAGCAAAATATCAGGCGTTATTGCGTTACGAAAATTTAAAACTAAAATGCAAAACTATCTCATCTGTTTGGATTATGATCCGTCCATTATGCCTAATACATATTTAGCGACAAAAATATTATATTTAGCGACACATTAAAATTTGGTATAAATAATTGTGTCATGGATACTGTCACTAAATCTAATATTTGTGTTGCTAAACGTGTTGAAAAAAATACTCCCTTCATTCCTATATGTAGGTCATTTTAGACTCTTTTTGTTATTCCTAATTATTTGACATTTGTGGTTATCTAGGAGAATTAATCACTATTTTTCCCAAATTGCCCCTTATTACTCCACCTAATTTTTTGATCTATATTTATCATTATCCTATACTACTCTTCTACTCTTATGTCTTTCTCTCCTCCTCCCAATAAAACTCTTTCATTATGAGATAAATGAGGTGAAGGGTATTATAGACAATACATAGTATAGTTAATGCTTTCCAATCATTTCTTTAATTTTTGTGCACATGTCTAAAACGACCTATATTAAGGAACGGAGGGAGTAGATAATAGGTGTAATGACGAGGATCATAATCCCATGAGTTTGTACTAGTTTGATGTTTTCGTCTTTTAATTTAACTAATCAACAAATTTCATGCCCAAATTATAATTATTAATGCAAAACAGTACCTTTTAAGACATTATTTATATGTTGAAAATTGACCTAAAAGTAAGTATTAGTGTGTATTATTAAATGTATCACGAGAGAACGAATTACTATATTATAAAATCAGATAACATATATTCACAAATTGATACACTCAGCGTATAATTTCGTATTTTAGTATATAATTTACATCAACTACAAATGCTTAAAGACATTATCAGAGCTAGTGCTCTGGTACTATACTTGGTGGCAAAAACCACAAAGAAAGTAACCAAATAAACATCGAAAGGCAAAAGCATATACTATAAAAAAATAATTTTATTACCACTTTTCTTCCAGCTTATTAATCTTAGTAACAGAATGAAAGCAACTATACAACCTACAAGGGCATACATACATACCCCATGAGGACAGACCCATTGGAGAAAGCCAAAATATGAACCTTGAAAGAAAAAAATACATGTGAATAACTCGCGTTTGAAAGCTTCCAAACCAAGTTGTGAAACAGCAAATTAGCACTAACTGGTGAAGCAAATTAATCACTTACACCATGCATGTGTTTTCTTTCTACTTCCTTGCACGCTTCCCATTGATTGCCAAAACAGGGATGCTCTGTTCATTCCTAAAGAAATTCTCGGGATCAACTGCAGTTTTCACTTTAACCAGCCTATCGAAATTCGGCCCGAAATACTTTCTCCCATACACTTCACCATCAGTGTAACTATTTGCACCATTGTCAGTAGTACCAATATCAAGGTCTCTGTAGTTAAGAAATGCAGCTCTAGGGTTCTTTGACACAAAAGGTGTCATAAAATCATGGAGGCTTCTAATCTGAGACATGTAATCGTTATCTGCTTTAGCCCCTTCTTCCTGCCAACTTATCGAATACTGAATCTTGTATATGTTTCCTGCTCGATGAGGAAAAGGCGTAGCAGAAGCAGGGATTTCACTCATTTTCCCACCATATGAATTAAAAACTAATCCAACTTTTCCCAATTCAAGCATTTTCTTCCATATAGATTCCAACCCACCTTTTGGAATTGGAGTCTGCACATAATCCGATTTCCTCTTCCCAAAATTGACCCAAATCGATTTCCTCGACAACAATTCAGTCTCTGCAGTCTTGTTATCGAAATTTGCCCACCAGAGAACTGATTTAATCCAACTCATTTCCAAACAATCCGTCCTTTTTAACCCCAATTCAGGAAACCCTTTATCCATCACCCCGACAAGTCTATTACAATCGCCAAGAAACATTCCTAGAAATGTTGCACTAACAGTGTCTTTGCCATTAACATTCCCCGGCTGCAAAAGCATCCGAATGAAAAGGTCATTGTCCATTTTGTCTATCACTAATTGGTACGTATGAACAATATCCGTCGCATTTTCTTCCAAAGTTTTCGGAATACGAAAAACTGTGACAATTTCAGGAACTTTTACCAACTGGAAAGTGTACGACAAAACGACACCAAAACTACCACCCCCTCCACCTCTAATAGCCCAAAAAAGATCCTCCCCCATTGATTTCCTATCCAAAATTTCGCCTTTTACATTCACTATTTGTGCGTCTATGACATTATCAACCGCCAGACCATATTTACGCAACAAATTCCCATACCCTCCGCCACTTAGATGCCCACCAACGCCAACAGTAGGACAAACCCCAGCAGGAAATCCGTGTACCTTACTTTTTTCCCATATCCTATAATAAACTTCACCAAGCGTGGCACCGGTTTGAACGACCGCAGTTTCTTGCTGGACATTCACGTCAATTTTGTGAAGATTGAACATATCAACGATTAAAAATGTGTGGTTAGATACATATGATACCCCATCATAATCATGGCCACCACTACGAGTTTTGAGCTGGATTCCCATGGTTTTGGCACAAAGTACAGCGCCTTGGACATGGGATTCCTTCAATGGGGTGACAATGATTATGGGTTTTGGAGTTGTGGATGTGTTGTAGCGGCGGTTCTTGATATGAGCTTGTAGAACAGAAGAGAATGTTGAGTTTTGTGCGCTGTAAACAATGGATGAGATTTGGTCATTTGGGCAATTTTTTGCTAGGCATTGGACAAAGGTGGTGTAATTTGAATCTGGGGCTGCAGATGAGATATGACAGAGTGAAAAAAGAAGCACAAAAACAAGAAGAAGGGAATGGTTTGTGGATTGGGAATATGGGGCTTCCATTTTATTTTTATATTTGTTTTAATGTTGGAAAAGTGAAGTTTCTTTCATTTGATTAGAATATTTAACGAAATTGCAGCACACTTGCACCACCCTTTTTTTTACCAAAAATAATCTAATTGCATCATAGGTACACCGAAAATTGTGGTAGAGACGGAAATTTTTTTAAAGGTTGGCAAAGACTGATGGTTAAGCATTTTACTTCAATTATAAATAAGCTGGTGACAATTTGATGTTAATGCAAATTTTTTCCTTGCTAGACAAACTTTTTTATATTTACACTTTCACTTAGTTTTCTTAAATATAGATTTTAACCATTACTATTAAATTCTAAAGCAAATTTTATAGAGGGGTGATACGTAAACAGTCAATTTGGCATATGACAGTTCCATTTTTAACTATTTATTTGTTTTAGTTTTTAGACAAATTTGTCCTTAACATTAATATAGTGTGTGCTATTACAATCACCATTCATAGCCATAAGTACTTATTTGTCCAAAACAAGTGAATTACCATGTGTCAAGAGATTTAGACTCGTTAATATCAATTTTTTTTGATAAGATTGTCGTAATATAAATAATAACTGAATCTCACATTTTTGTGAAAAAACTGCAAAAAATATCAAATTTTGTTAAAATAAAAACATTATATGATCTTTTCAATATGTTCAAAGTTATTAACATTAATTGTGATAACCCAAAATTTTGAGAAATATTAAAATAAAAATTAAACAAATAAAATTCTTATTAGATGATATGTTATGTGAGATTGTATTGCATAAGTGGGTATGAATTATGCAATATGTGATTTTTTTATAATAAATATATTGGTATTATATATTTATTATATGTAAACAAATTGTTTGAAAACAATTTATGCAGAAAGGGGGGAAATTGATTTTTAATTATACAATATAGATTGTATAATTTAAATAAGTTACTTAAAATAATAAATAATACTAATTATTTTAAGTAATGGTTCGGTACACTAAAAGTGTTATTTTATAATTGGTTAATTCCATTTTTATGGAAGAATTTTATACATATATGTATATGTATAGATTAGCCAAATTATGTTGTATTAACAATATATGTATGGGTATTATGTATATCATATGTATTAATATATATGTAATGTATGTAAGCTGGGAATTGGAATATATATTATATGCTGATTCATTATTAACCTTAAGCATGAGGTGTTTCAATATTAAGGCGTAGAAGTAATACTAACCATAATTTTAAGCATGAGCTGGAGATTTTTTTCACTTCCCTGCCTTCTCTATACTTCAAACACCATGACCCATTCTTCCATCTGTTGATAAAAGAAGGAAAACTGAACCAGCTCTGCTCCCTTTTATCCGAAAGGAAAAAAAAACAAGAAGTTCATCAAGTATTATTACAAACCCCCCATCACATTCGTTAAGGGCTAAAATTCAAATTAAAGATGAGAAGAATTGGAGTAAGTTGCAAGCTAATTATGGAAGTAGTATATAGCAGGGATGAGTTCGGAAAAGAAGAAAAAAATAAATAAAATAAAAGCAGCCCTGTTTCATTTCTTTCCAAAGCAAAAAGAAGAAGAAACCCAAGAAGGAATTGGAGCTATCAATTATTGGGGAAAGGATTAAAAATCAATTGCAGCAAGAATAAGGTATATATTATTATATATTACATTTAGTTTATATGATAAACTTGCAATATTGGATCTACTCGTTTGGGTATATACAAAGTAAACGCAGCGATTCAAACTTAGTAATTAGTTAACTGTGAATATTTATGATCATAAGGTTTGGCAAGGAAAATTTAAACGTTGCATATTGGTTATGGAGGATGTTTATATATACATTGATTTCATGAAATATGGATTTTTCAATGTATGCATGTAAGTTGTTTGTGAAGATGCCTAAATGAAGAATTTGGTTTAAATCATGAAATAAATTCATGAGTTGTAATGTATTATATAAACATGTAGTATATAAGTAAATTGAACTTATTTGGGTTTGTTAGGCATATACAGTGGTAAAAAGTTCTGCACTATTATGTTATTATAATTTGTCCATATAATAAGAAATAGATGAAAATGGTTGCTAAGCTAGTTAGTGCTACAGCAAATGAAAAACTTACTGAAGTTTATTGGAATAAAAGTATTAAGATTTGTGAATTGGTTGCAAAGGATCACAGGCAAGCAAAGAAAGTATCAAATTTATTAAAAAGCGTGTGGGGAGTAAGAATGCTAATACTCAAATATTATAGTTATTTTGCTTGAGGTCTTGATGAATAACATTAGGGAACCAATTCATAAGCAAGTGAAAAAAAACTAGTATGACCGCTGACCTTGAGGCCAATTTCGGGTCTAGTATATATTTCCAGAAAATTCTGGGCTTTTGGGGATGTGTAGTTCACTGAATAAGCTTTCTATAGACTCCAAAACGGACTAATTCCGACTTCGAAGCAAGGAGTTATGACAGTTCAAAGTAGTCGCGTCGAATCTGCCAAAAAATCTGGAAAACAAATTCGAAGAAGCCCCTTAGACGAATTTTCTGGAATTCTGTGTTTAGAATTTGGAAATGGTCAAAAAATAAAAGTTGTAGTTCCGGAAGTTAGATTCGCGTGGGCTCAAGAATCGCTCAAAAATGTTTTGCAACGGAAAAGTTACGACTGTTTTAGCGCAACAGGGTCAAGCTGGAAAACAATTAAAAACTGTTATGACAGAGCATCTTTGGAGCTTTGTTTGGGCTGTTTAAAGTTTCTGAAATGGGTGACTTATATTTTTCTAAATATAGTCTACTAGGGTGTCTTAAATATATCAAAAATTGATTGCAATCCGAACTACAAGCGAAAAGTTAAAAATGCGTAAACTAGGCATTTCGTTATGGGGGGCAACAACCCAGCTGGGCACGCGCTGCACCAACAAAGTGCACGCCGTGCAGCGCTGTGTTGGGCAGTTCATCCAACTGATTTTGGCTCGTGGGTTTGACGGTCTAGGTTGCTTGTAATGCTTGGATTATAATTTTTATAATTAGATGGATATACTACCAAAAACATATCCAAAATTCAAAGCATATGAACGAGTGGTTTAAAAGATATAACATCACGAAATGAGTGTCAAAGCAAGGGAACTGCCCAGGCAACACCGAACCCGGCTAAGCCACGCAGGGCCACGCGAGGCCCAGCTGCTAGCAACATTGGCCTGTTTGGCTAGTTGATTCTGCAATGCGATTTTTGGTTGGCTTTAATGATTTGACATGTAGCAAGACACCGGAATGGAAGTAAAAATGTAATATAACAACTTTATGTCATGAAAACTCATCTTGAGTGTAAGAAAAATAATAAACATGTAATGTAAATATAAGTTTACATGTTTACGCAAATGTAAGCCGAGAATAATATGCAAAATGGGTATAAAGCTAAATGAAATGCACGAACCCGTTTAAAATTATATTGGACATAAAAGTGTTAAAACAAAGGTGTCCGGAGTTCGAAATTGAGGTTTTGAACACAAAATTACATAATGTTATATGTATGAATTTAAAGTACAAGCGAAGCGAAAATTTAAGTTATTCGCGGGAATAAATGTGAAGCTAAGCTACAAATAAAGCGAAGCATTCGTGTACGTGTCAATAACATGATTTGACACATGAACTATTAAAAAGGTATGAAAATTACCGAAATTAAATAAATGATGTAGTAAGCCATGTTTGTGCAGTAAAAACTATTCATAAACCATATGGTTCCGAGTTTACTATAAAAGAGAGGAATATTCTTAAAATAGGATAAAAGTGGTTTATGTTTCGGGATGTAAAGTATTTATATACTAAAGTCATGTGAGAACCTTATTATACATAAAAAGGTTGAAACGAACAAAATTTCTAAAGAAACCGAGAATGGTTATAAGACAAGAATAAAAGATTATAGGTTATAGTAACTAATGATCATGACTTTTATGATTATTTAATATGCACAAGACATGTGACACAATTGGTTATCTAATATGCGTGTATGTGAACACGATTGTGTAGGATTTGTAAGGAGAAGTTAAAGTAAACTATAACGGTAATCCTCAATCAAGGCAAGTTTTTCAGTTCTATTATGTTTGTGGATTAAATGTGATTATGTGGTGAGCTACATACCATGCTTTGTGAATTGTTAAAGTCAAAATATGACTAAGTTAATTGGGTTACGGAACTCAATTTATATGTGATATGTGATAGCACATGTTGTATGAAGTAAATCGATAAATTAGAAATGTATAATGCATGAATGTATGTTTTGTAAGGAATTATTGATGCATGTAAGATATGCATAGTAAAAAATATATGTGCATGCGGATATGCATAGTAAAAGAAATATAGTGCTTATGGAATTGTGTGCTATGTGAAACATGATAGACTGTTAAATTTGCTGGGCTGTCGAGCTCAATCTTGCAAACACAAACTTTTTGCAGGTTAATGATGTTAAGCAATATTACTTGTTATACGGATGATGAAGATTGAACGATGTGCAAAATGAATACATTTCCTTGAATTAGAAATGGTATAAATCTATGATTGATAGTTTTGTTAAATGTAATTGACAGTTATGTATTGTTTGAAATGCTGAATGGATAAAGAATGTTTATTCTGAAATGAGAATAAGTATGATTCTGAAATAAGTGAATCATCAAAAGAAAAGTTATTAAGTATTGAGACTTAAGCTTTTAATACGTTTACTCAAATTATACAAACCATATAATAAGTATGATTTTTGTATAAAGAAGAATCGTAAATGTTGCGATTCAAGGAACGATGAATGACAAGAATTTTTTTTAAAAATTATTTCGTATTTTTTAGCTATTTTAACATTAAATAATGTTTTAAAGTTATAACAAGGTAGTATTAACGCACAAGATCGGGAAGGGAAATGGTCCCGATTTTGGGGGCGTCACATTAATACTACTATTTTACCTCACAACTTTCTTTAAAAGGTGGGACCAACTCTCCAAAAAAGAAATTCCAACTTTCTTTAAAATGTGGGAACGAGGGAGTAACTATGGGGAGGAAAAGATCTTGCTACAACACTAGGTCTGAGCTAAGGATAAAATTGGAATCGAAACCGCACTAATTAAAATCGCACCAACGGTTTCGGCGCATGTGACAGTTTTAGGTAGGTTGAAAAATCAAATTTATGGTTTCGATTTGGTTACTAGCTAAAACCACATGCATAAAATCAAAACCGAAACCAAACCGCAACATGAAAATTAATTAATTATACAATCCTATTACAGGAGAGATGTTTTAATTAACCTTGTGTAATGAACCTCTCATGAAAATTAAGCTACTAATTTTGAATTTGGATGCATGGTATCGATCTACATGATCACCGTCACCATACAAATCTCATAGAATTATCCTTTAATTGTAAAAAATTATTGGACTACACACTGCTTGAGCATATATATGTATATATACTTCATAAATTATATATATATATATATATATATATATATATATATATATATATATATATATATTATTTAATTATTTGGATTCAATATCTTTTAAAATTAAAAGAATTAAAGTTATTGGAATTAGACAAATCATGAGGCAACCCTCTTGAGTTATCAATGTGCTTCTGAAACTTGGTGTTGGATGAGTAGTATTGAATATTCTTCTTTGTTGTTTGTTTTTCCTTTTTAGATATGTAGAACGAGGGATAAAAACTTAGGTGCCTTTGCTTTGATCTCTTTTACAACTTTAATATTGTGTGATGCTAAATTGTTAATTTAAATTGCATAAAATTTTATTGTTTCAATTGGTTTTGAAACCGAAACCGCACTGCACGATTCAAAACTGCACCGCACCAATCACAAGCGGTTTTATGTGTGGTTTTGGATTTGTCAAACCGCACCTAAGCGGTTTCGTGTGCGGTTTAGGTTTTAAACCGCACCATGCTCACCCCTATAACACCACCTCATTTGCAGGCATAATGGGAGGAAAAGAAGAGAGGAGAGAAAGAGGTCAACATCAAAGAGTAGATTGAATAAAATTTACTACTTTATTGCTGGTTTTAAAGAGATTAATACTAGAGGCATCTATTATACAAAAAAAGTTGTGCACACACAGTATAAAAAAAAGAAAATAAGGAGTGTGACCTACTCTTAGTGCACAATTTTCTGTGTACAATTAGTGCACACAGTATTATTCTTTACAAAATTAATTTTTTACAAGAGAAGTTGATATTTTGACAAAACTTTTCTTTACATGAATTACAAATGAACCTATATCCATTTTGAGTGGGATCTCTTGAAAAGTTATGAACTACAAATTTTGAGAGATAATCTCAGAGTGGATGTTCTGGTAATGGTCACGCACTACACTTGATGGCAGAAAGAAAAGCAAAGAAACATGATAACCAAATGGATATTATCAGAAAATAGTTTTATTACCACTTTAAAAGTGGCTTATTAAGCTTAGTAACATATAATAAGAAAAATATTCAGTCTACTGCAGGGCATACCCCATGAATCTCCGAATAATGATTTCTCGGAGAAAGTCAAAATATGAAATTTCAACAAAAAATATATGTCGATATATACATATATCCACTGATATAAAAAAGACAATCACTATAATATTTTCACATAATATATATTATTCATATAAATGTCAATCCCACTAATTATTTATGTGACTATAATATCTTGTGAAACTATTAAGTTATCCGGTGAATATATTAATTTCCTAACTATATGACAAAGAATATAGTTTGCACTTGACCCCTAAATTTGAAACTGCTATTAGAGACAAACCAAATTCTTTTTTTGTTCTTTTCACATCTGAAAGCCTCTATACCAAGATGCCAAACACATCAAAGCAGCACCAACTTATGTATTAAAGCAATCACATAATATTCCAAAACAATGCTACAACATATAA
The DNA here is from genome assembly GCA_016801055.1 of Panax notoginseng. Taxonomy (NCBI): domain Eukaryota; kingdom Viridiplantae; phylum Streptophyta; class Magnoliopsida; order Apiales; family Araliaceae; genus Panax; species Panax notoginseng. The sequence goes on from CM029018.1 coordinate 185,817,925, forward strand.
TTTGGTTGACTGGAATGACTCATGAAGCTGAATCAATTTTATTTATTGTTATTCTTTAGGATTATGATTATTTCTTCATGCAATTATGTAGGCACTTGGTTGTTATATGATAGAAATTCACCGTGTCTATTCTCATTCATTTGGTGACATATATACATGAGTACATGAGTGTTATTAGGCTACAATTGAGGTAACGATTATTTACATTCTAATAATAAAAGATACATTCTAATACTAAAAGATTTATATAGAGATTATTTCCATAATCTAACACACCCCCGCAGTCGAAGCGGGAGATTGGCATACGCTGAGGCTGTCTCGAAAATCATTAAAGAGTATACGCGGAAGACCTTTAGTGAAGATGTCGGCAATCTGATAACGGGATAGAACATGAAGAACACGAACCTGTCCATGTGCAACTTTCTCGCGTACGAAGTGAATATCCATTTCAATGTGTTTAGTGCGCTGATGTTGAACGGGATTGCTTGAGAGATATATTGCACTAACATTATCACAATAAACCAATGTAGCCTTGTGGACCGGACAATGTATGTGAGACCCCAAATTTTATGAATAAAGATTTAAATTTCTCAAAATATTTTTTTAATATTATGGTGTGGATTTGATATAATATTATAGTTGTGGGTGATATTTACAAATTTTGCAAAGTATGCAAGTTGTTACAAAATATTCGTTTGGTCGGGGAATATTCTTTTTGTCGGGAATATCCGAACGACGACACAATCATTGGTGAACCCACAATGGAAGTATTGTCGTAGTAAGAAAACGACACAATTATCTTTTTATAAAATAACGGCGGAAGTGTTACCGTTAAAACTGTTGAACTATCCGGTAGTAAAAGTACAGTAATACATGTGGTTGCATAGTAGCACATGGTATTGATTATTGATGCTTACGTGAGGAGTTACTCAGTTATACTCAATTATTGCTATAGTAATTGCTGCATCATATATCTCATATTATTGATTCGATTATTGTCACAGTATCATCTGCATAATATGTTATATTATTAAATCAATAATTGAGACGACAAAGTTATTCATATTATTAAATTGCAATATTTATAATGTCTAGAAGTTCTGTCAAGGAGAGGTTTGGTCACCTAATTGCGCACCAATAGGGAGAAATTCTTATTGGAAAGCCCCCTCTTTCCTGGGAATGACCTGGTTGTTAAATATTATGAGTTATAATATTAATGATGAATAAGTTCGTGTTGATTAAAGATGAATTTGATAGTTCATTTGTGTTGAAATTATTTGTGTTAGTGGAAATCGACATTTATTTCGATAATAATTGATGTCTGGAGGCTATATTGTTCAATCGGGTATTCGGAGCACTTTTCGTGTTGGAGTACTATTCACGAGTTACTATTCATGAGTTACTATTCATGAGTTACTATTCACGGGATACTATTCACCCGAAAGATATATTTCTTTTCGGTCCAAATTATTTTTGGGAACAATATTATTCTATGAGGAGATGTGCTAATTTTCAGACCATTGATTGAAATTATAATAGTAAATCAATATGGATTGTTGATTTAAAGTTTAAATAGTAACTTGTCCCTTCAGTTTTCTAAGAGTTATTTGTCCCTTCAGTTTTTTAAGAGTTATTTGTCCCTTCGGTATTTCAAGAGTTAATTACCCCTTCGTAAATAGTAGTTGTCTCTTCAATATTACCAAGAGTCATTTTGACCCTTCGTTAAGACCAAGAGCCACTTTTAGTTCTTCTATAAATAGAAGCTCATTCCTTCATTATTTTTACGAATTCACTAAAACTCTAGAAAGAGAAACTATAGAGAGAAAGAAGAAAAGTATTCTGTTACTTCACTTTTCCAATATCCAGTTCTTCTAAGGTAAGAGATATTATTTGTTGTACTTGTAAGGGATATTATTTCTTTCGTATTCATGAAGAGAACTTCTGTTATTCCATTCCTCATTATTATGTTGGAATAACCTGTTTATGCGAAGTACCGCATACATTGTGAAATTTTTCTATTATTTCGTTCTTTATTATTCTATCGGAATATGCTGTCTGTGCGTTTACGCCGGACCTGGTTCCATTATTTATTATTCTGTCGGAATATCCTGTCTGTGCGTTACGCATGACCTGGTTCCATTATTTATTATTCTGTTGGGAATAACCTGTCCGTTCAGTTTATCGCACGCATGGTGAATCCTTCTGTTATTCCATTCTTTATTATTCTGTTAGAATAACCTGTCTATGTGGATTACCACATGCATGGTGAATGATCCTTTGTATTCATTCCTTATTAAATTGTGGAAATGATCTGTATACGTGGATTACCGCATGGCGGGTGAAAATCCATTTGCAGTTTCATACATTCTATTATACTCAGTTGTTTAAAGTTTTGGCTTCTATATTCCTTGAAATTAGTGGAATATCCTGGATATTTGCGCTTCATCCAGTTTCTTTTCGTGAAAATATTCTTTTGAGCATTCTTGAATTTTACTCCACAAAGCAGTATCATGTTGACAATTTGGACGTTATTGAGTTCAGGATAAATTAACTTATAAATCTTTAAAATTTATTCTTGAACTTGTTTTATTGAATTATTATGTCATTGTCATCATCCTCATGCTTATATTGTAATGAAAGTCATCTTTGGCTTACGTGCATAGATGGACTTAGTATGATTATGACTAGGGATCATTCGGTATAATCATGACATGTAATATTATAAATGATGTGGTAAAAGTCCTCAGTGGCCTGTAATACATTGATGGACAGTTTTTGGTATGATTATGACCAGGGATTATTCGGTATAGTCATGACCGTTGATGATTTAATGAATATCCTTGGCCCGTAATACATGGATGATTAGATGATGTGGTTTATTTATTAAGCTGAGTCTCAGCGATAAAAATTGATGAAAATATTTTAAATCATAGAAGATAGTAGATATCATGCTCTACTTGACTCTTCTAATGAATTACTTATTCTGCTGCAGTTAAACTTGATGTCTATTGTATTTTATCAGTTTAACATTGTTGAAGACTATTGATAATTTATTCTACATTATCTTAGTCATAATATTTCTTACTGGGCTAGTTGAGCTCACCCTTTCTTTCACTGTTCTCTTCAGGAAATGAGAATATAGCTGGGACGAGTCGGGAAAAGGAGTGATGGTCCAGATGATAGCATTAGTAGTCCTCACTATTCTGTTAAATAGTATGACAATAAATGTAATGAAGACTCCTTTGAGTGTGGATATTGTCTAGATGACAATATTCCTATTAAAACTCTCAGTTTATGTATTGTCGTATATTACACGACGGTTGTATAATTAAGTTTGTATTTATATTCTGTACCATGTATTTGGCGACTCAAGATGGATGATGTATATGTAAACAAACCTTCTCTTGGAACTACATTGTGACGCCCCCAAAATAGATATACATCACCCATCTTGAGTCGCCAAATACATGGTACAGAATATAAATACAAACTTAATTATACAACCGTCGTGTAATATACGACAATACATAAACTGAGAGTTTTAATAGGAATATTGTCATCTAGACAATATCCACACTCAAAGGAGTCCTCATTACATTTATTGTCACACTATTTAACAGAATAGTGAGGACTACTAATGCTATCATCTGGACCATCACTCCTTTCCCCGACTAGTCCCAGCTATATTCTCATTTTCTGAAAAGAACAGTGAAAGAAAGGGTATATTGTCTCATGAATGTACGGTATTGCAATGCTCCCGCTAAATTGCGATAATGTGTAGGATCTGCGTAGGGAGATCCCGAAGAGACACGATCAGTTTAGCCTTAGTATCCACCGGCGTGGTTGTAGGCTTTCAAGAGGTCATGCTGGCTCGTTCAATAATTTCCTCTGCATATTTGCTTTGACAAAGAAATAACCCACCGGCATGGCGTATAACTGCAATGCCCAAGAAATAGCTCAGAGGGCCCAGGTCCTTCATAGCAAATTCAGAAGCAAGGAGTGACATAATAGACTGACGAAGAGCGTCAGATGACGCAGTGAGAATGATGTCATCAATATAAAGAAGAATGTATGCCATGGCATTTCCTTGTCGATAAATAAATAGAGAATGATCAGATTTGCTATGTGAGAAACCAATAGTGCAGACAAAATCAGCAAACCGTTGATACCAAGCACGTGGGGCCTGTTTGAGGCCATATAGAGATTTCTTCAACAAGCACACATACTCTGGATGGACGGGATCTCTAAAACCCATTGGCTGATGCATGTAGACGGTTTTGTGAAGCTGACCATGCAAGAATGCATTTTTAACATCCAGCTGATGAATGAGCCAAGATTTTGATAGGGATATACTGAGAATAGTACGAATAGTAGCTGGTTTCACCACTGGGCTAAATGTTTCATCACAATCCACACCAACTTATTGAGACTTGCCATCACCAACAAGACGAGCTTTGTGTCTCTCAAAAGAACCATCAAATTTCTTTTAATAACGAAAAATCCACATTGAACGAATAATATTAGCAACAGGAGGACGAGGCACCAACTCCCACGTCTTATTTTTAATAAGAGCATCAAATTCGTCTAACATGGCCGATTTCTAATTCGGGTTAGACAAGGCAGCTTTTAAGTTATGGGGAAAAGGGGATGGCGTAACCGAGGATGTCAAATTGAATTGACGTTTGGGCTTAAAAATCCCATGCATGCTGCGGGTTGTAATGGACCGAGATGGGGCTTGTCTTGTTTGGTTCTGTTGTGGACTAGGTAGAGAGGCTGACTGTGTGGTTGTTATATTTGGACTTAGCTGTGGGAAAGTATTGTTGGACGCGGGTTGAGATGTGGGTTGAGGAGAGGCCGATGCTGAAGCCGGTTAGGAAGATTGGGCTACAGCGAGCTCCGGTTCGTGCTGGTGGACTGGAGTAGGTTGACTTGGAAGGTGATGGTGCAAAAAGAGAGGCAGACCTTCACTCAAAAAGTCATAGGTTTGGGAAGAAAGAGTATGCAGCTTGGCAAACGGGAATTGGGACTCATAAAAAATGACATATCTAGAGATAATTATTTTTCGACTGGACAAATCATAACACTTATATCCTCTATGATTAGGTGGGTATCCCAAAAAAACGCATCGGGTGGAACGGGCTTGTAGCTTATTTATTGAGGTGGAGGGAAAAAGGAGATAACATAAACACCCGAAACCCCGTAAATGTGTGTAAGAAGGATCCCGATGGTAAAGAAATTGAGTTGGGGAATAATTGGAGAGTAGCTTGCTAGGGAGAATGTTGAGGAGGTATGTTTCCATTTAGAGGGCATAATGCCAAAATGATGGTGGCATAGACGAGTGAGCAAGAAGAGTTCGGATCAAGATATTGATTGCTCGGATTTTACGTTTGGCTTTGCCATTTTGTGGAGAAGTGTGAGGGCAAGAAAAACGAAACACCATACCATTAGTATGACAAAATTGCTTAAAGGAGTTGTTATCAAATTCCCTCCCATTATCACATTGAAAACATTTAATAATTATCTCAAATTGGGTTTGAATGAGTGCACTAAAAGATAAGAAAATGGAATGAACTTGTGATTTTCGTCCAATAGGGAATGTCCATAAGAAATTAGTGTAATCATCTAAGAGAGGAATATAATATTTATGACCTACCGAATTTAAAATTGGTGATGTACACAAATCACTATGTATTATATCAAAAGGCTTTGTAGAGGAAGAATTCGAAACAAAAAAAGGCAACTTAACATGTTTCCCAAAAATGCAAGATTGACAAACACTAGAACACGAAGTTTGTTTACAGTTAATAAACTTATTATTCCTAAGGGAGCGTAAAACAGGTGCTCCCGGGTGGCCCAAACGATTATGCCATAAAACAGAAGAGAGAGAGAGAGCTGCAAAGTTGGATGGAGAGGTGGAGTGATGCCTGGTGGTTGTGGTGATAGGATATAGATCCCTGGTGCTATCACATCTCATTAGCGGCATCCCCGTCAGAAAGTCCTTCACAAAAAACCCAAAAGGATCAAACTTAATGGAAACATTATTGTCAATGGTGAAACGACACATAGAGATCAAGTTTTTAATGAGTTTAGGGGCATGTAGAACATTGTTTAAAGTTAAAGGTGGGTGAGGTGGGGGAAGAAATGTTTGTCCATAACCATGAATTGGAATTTCCTATCCACTGCCAACAATAATATTTTTGTTATTGTTCATATTAAAATAAGACGATAGAGTACCTTGAGATGCAGCCATGTGGGAGGTTGCGCCGGTATCTATGTACCAGTTTGCATCAGGAATTGTTAGAGACAAATTATGCATCGTCGCATCAATATCGGTAGGTGCATAGCTCGAAGGAGGGGGCACTTGGGCACTGTATGCCTGTGGGGGATGATTGCCTAGAATTTTGGGCTGAGGAGTAGGAGGTGGACGAGCCCATGATGAGGTTGGGTAAGGAAAAGGCGGAGCAGTCGATGCTTGTTAACCCCAAGACCCCCACGGTGGGTATGGTACCCACTGGTACAGCTGATGCTGCTGCTACCATGGACGCTGCTGTGGTTGCTGGCCACCATGCTGCTATCCACCGCCGTGGTTGCCGCTACCACACCTTTTTCCTCTACTGCCACCATTTTTCCCCCGATTATTGTTGCGGTTTGGACCACGTTTCTGACCATTAGTGTTGCGTTTTGATGTATTACCAGAACCTGAAAGCGAACTTCGACCATAGCCAGAGGCATCATTGTTGGAACTGTTGGCGGTGATGAGGGCGGTGCCGGCAGCACTGGCGGTGGCGGTCTGTTTAGCTTTGCGGGTTTCTTCAAGGATTAACTTCGATCGTGCCTCGTAAAAAGGCAGTAAAGGATCACTCTGTTGAATGAAGGTAGCAACACCATCGTAATTCTCATTTAAACCCGCAATTAACTAAAGAACTATAACCTTTGATTTGAAACCGTTGCACCAACATTAGAAAGTTGATCAGCAAGCATTTTGAGTTCTTGGCAATTGACCGAGATGTTAGGATAATCATCCATATGAATGTTGTGACAACCCGATAATTTAGAAAATTTTTAAAATTTTAATTAAATTATTTAAGGTTCAAAATTAGAACCTAGACAGAAAATTACTGTATGCGTTTGATATTTTTAGGATGGAATTTTGAGGATTTCAAAATTCTGTGAGGGATTTAAGTGAATTATTAAGGATTAAGAGAATAAGTGAATATGTTCTGTGTATATGGTTGTTTATGTGTTTAGTATGTGGTTAAGGGTCAATGGTTGACCATATAAATTTTTATCAGTGTTAAACCCTAATATGATTAAGAATGTCAACGTTCTATTAGAAAACCCTAGCAATTGACAAGAAACCCTAAAACCGGTTCTGAAAACCCTAATTTCAGTTTCGGGAATCCGAAACCCTAATTCTGGAATTTAAAACCCTAATCTGGGAACTTAAAGGATAATTATAATTCTTAAGTGATATTAATTATAATGTTAATAAGGGTAAAGCTTAATTATTTAGCAAATCCTAATTTTAAATTTATTAAACCCTAATTTCGGGATTAGAAACCCTAATTTATAATTCGGGAAAACCTAAGTGTTAATTAAATAATTTTAATGTTAATTAGGAAATATTAATCCTAATTTTCAAGTTATAAGTAATTAGAAAATTCTAATCTAATTACGAAATCTAATTTCTAATTTAGGAAAAATTATTTTTTTATTAGAAACCCTAATTCGTGGGTTGTAAACCCTAATAATCAATTTTGACCCTAATTGCTTAATTAGCAATTTTAATTAGGAAATACTAATCCTAATTAGCAATATTTAAATTATGATTAAGAAATTTTAATATAATTAGAAAATTCTAATTATAATTTAGAAATATTAATTTTCTATTTTTGAAAACCTAATTTGGAAATTCTAGAAATTATTTCTAAAACCTAAGAGTTCAAACCCTAAACTCTAAGAGTTCAAACCCTAATCCCTAAGGGTTTGTATCAAAAGACCATTCTAGAATTAAAATTGTATGGAAATGACCATTTTACTCTTTTAGCAATTCTTTAATGAGTTAGTGTGTAGATCTTGACCTAAATTGGGTGGGTGAACAAACCCTAGTCATAGCCCTAGCTATGTGTCCAAAATCAGCAAATTTGACAGCCACATACGTTGCATTATTACATTTTTTAGATTAAAGAGAGAGAGAGACATGTACACTTTAATTCTCATTCTCTCCAAACCTTTCTCTCTCTTCTAAATCTGAAATCTAGAGTGAGAGAGAGTGATAAGATGAGCCATGATTAAGCTCTAGCAATCCAAGAACAGATCATGAAGTCAGAAATCAAAAATCAAAGCTCAAAGGTATAAGAACCCTAATTTTTAAAATCTCATGATTTGATGTTATATGTTGTAATTGGTTGGCTAGATATGTGTAATAGGATGTTATTTCACTACTACAAAACAGTAACTAGACAACGCGGAAAAAACGTTTTTGCATATATATCTACAACGTTTTTTTAAAAAAACGTTGTGAAAAAAAATACCACAACGTTTTTATAAAAAACATTGTGGTTTAAGCGTTCTCTATTTACTATTTTGTAGTAGTGTTTAGTGATCTGGGTTGTAAAATCCCAGATCCATAACATCAAAGTCCTCGAATCTAGCATTTTGTCAAATCTATAAATGTTGAAAATTATGATCTGACAAGCTAATGTCAGAGGCTTTAAATCTTTATGTGTTAGATGTTTTCTGTGTTTTATGTGTTTTATGTTTTGAATCTATTCTATGCCATGTGGACTACCATCTGGAACTGGAATTAGGGGAATATCATTTCTAGATCGCTTGTTATAGGCAGTCAAACGTCGTTGACCGGCCACGAAACTTGGCTTCTGGGTAAACCCAGAATTTCCAGAACGCCTGATAACGATTTTCGTGGGCTCAGATCTTGCTGTGTTTAGATAGTCAGGTCATGTTATTGTTTTAATCTTGCAGAATGGTATACGAACTACACACCCAAACCATTAGATCACTCAGATCTTGCTCAGAATCAAAATTATTGGTGGTCAAAGTACCGCTGACCAAACTGTTCAAGAACATTTCTGGGTTTTCCAGAAATGTTCAAGAACAACTGTTGTGGCCTAGTTTGACTGACCTAGATCCTACTCTTTTGATGTTGTTAAGTTTATCTGTTGAATTGTTGTTGTACCTTGACATAACCACTATAGATTGGAACCTTTTTTTATCACATAAACAAGTCATGAAACGCACAGATTCAAGGCTTCAAAGTTGTACCTTCGAACTGCATGAGTTTCTGGGCAGCCCAGAAACTCAAGAACAGGTCTGACAAGTATTTCTGATGCATAGATCTTCTTGCTGTGTTATTGTTTGTTCATGAAATTAAATTTTAGTTGTAGTACTGCATAAATACTACAATATTAAAATGATTACCAGCCCAGAAACAACAAGATTATTAGTCTAGAACCGGTCAAACATGGTACCCTGCATACTGACAAGGTTTTTTGGAAAGGCTCAAGAACAACTGAAGAACACTTTCAGCGACAGTTGTGTCACTAAAGCCACCTTTAGCGACACTTAAATTTGAAAATTTATTTATTTTAATTAATAAATAGATAAAAATGGTTTTTAATTATTAAAAATATAAAATAAATTCCGAAAAATTATTTTAAGGTCTGAAAAGTAGTTTTTAATTATTTTGAGTATATTTCATAAATATTTAATATTTTTGGAATATAAATAATAATTAATTAATTTAATTATAATATTAAATAAATTATTTAAAAAATGATTTAAATACATGAAAAATCATGAAAAATTATATTATGGTAAAAGAAAATATTTTAAGTTATTTTCAGTGACTTTTAATATTTTAGGATGAATTTTATTAATTAATCAATATTAATGTTAATTAGTTTATTTAATAAATATATTAAATAAATTAAGGAAAAATAGAATTTATGATTTATAAATCACATAAAAATGATTTAAGTGTTATAAAAATATTTTAAGTTATAATCTATAACTTTTGATATTTTGTCATGGAAAAAATAATATTTTAATATTAAAAGCGATTATCGGATAATGGATTTAAGTGTTTAAAAATCTTATAAATGTGATTTTAAAGTATTAAAAATACTTTGTGATATTATAAATATATTATTATATTATGTGATCATTTTCATTAATATTTGATAATAAATAAATATTAATGATTAAAGAATTATGTGGTATTTAATGATTGAAAATTCACGATAAATGATAATAATTATGTGAAAATTATTACGAGCTTACGAAAAATATTTCGACTGTTAATTAATTATCTTAGAAAATGGTTAAGTGTTTAGTCAGAGTTTAATTGAACTTAGACTCGATAAAAGTCTGACTAGACCGACGGGATGTCAATTTTGTGTCGGGTTCAACTCAGACTGCAATAGTTTGACTTGATACCGAGTCTTATGTGTGTTATAGACTGATAGGGTTATATGGTATGTGTTTAGGTTATTCTATGTATATATATATTATAGTATTATACTGTGATGATATTATTCTAATATTAAAGATCTATATTACTAATATTAGGTCTTCGGATAAAGCGTTATAAATTGCGTTGCGGTAATCAACGGTTCAGGCAAGTTTATTTTTACTTAACTCTACTAAGAGTTGTTTCATTCGGATAAGCTTATGGTTAATCATTGCTGGTTGCCATGAATTGTACTCTGTACATATTGCATGTATAAGTCAGGTATGAAAGGCTAATCACCTTCATTACCAGTTGGTCCAGATATATTTGTTCATGTATAATACTTGTTCGATCAGTCATAAATTTGTTCCTGCTAATTCACAATTATTTTGTTGAATTATAGCCAGCTTATTATTCAGATTCTTTCAATCATGATATATCGTTAAATTATTGAACTTAAACTTGCTGGGCAATCTTATGCTCACCCTTGCTATATCATGATTAACATTGCAGATTAAGACGATTACGTCGGATACAAGGAACGATCAAAGACAGTTTCAGCTTTAGTATACATGTGCAGTTAGAATTGTAATAGTATAGTATGATAATAAGTTATGATTTGTGTATAAGTTAAGGTTACTCGACCTTGGGGAACTAGTGTGTAATATGTATTGTATAAACAATTTATGTTTATATCTTTCGCCAATATAGTAATAGTGATAGAATGATTGAACCGGATCCGGGGTGATTTGGGGCCTCAGATTCGGGGCCCTCACAAACGTGAGTGAATTGGTTTTCCAGGTAAACGACACGAGAATTTTTGTTATCCTGGAAAATGTTTTGCAATCGCTCCTATGATTGATGTGCAGTTGAATCTGGCTCCAGGACGGTGTGTAAAAGATCGTTGGAGATCGTACCATAAATCCATTGAAGGACTACTGCATCCATGCACGACCATAAATCGTTTGCAGCCTATTCTTTTTCCTTTTTGGTTCGCTGCATTTAGGTGGGATAATATGATTAATAACTTGGTATGCTCGGCAATGGATTTTAAACAACTCTGCCCCAGGAAGAATAGTGTCCCTTTTTCATCTCTAGAGTAATTATGGGGATGAAGTTCTTGACATTATTAACGGCAAGAGCATGATGGAATTTGGTTTATTCGGCCATTGATATGAGGAGAAGAAGAGAGAAGGACGTGAAAGGGAGGAGGAAGGAGGAAGGAGGTGAGAGGTGGCGGAGGTTACTGGGATGGCTAGGTCTGTCATCTGTGAGACGACTAGGGTTAAAACTAGGCTCTTGATACCATAATAGAAATTCACCGTGTCTATTCTCATTCATTTGGTGAAATATATACATGAGTACATGAGTGTTATTAGGCTACAATTGAGGCTACAATTGAGGTAACAGTTATTTTCATTCTAATAATAAAAGATACATTCTAATTCTAAAAGATTTATACAGAGATTATTTCCATAATCTTACATTATACTATTTTTTAGACACTTAGTTTTTATGCTTATCATGTAACAAATTTTTTGTAATTCAGTTTTCATTATGTTGTATAAATAGATGGTTTGTTGTTCAATAAAATATGTCTTTTAACGGTCCCTAAATTAGTTTTCTCTCATTATCTTTAGTCCTTGGTTTTCTGAATATCTAACAATTTGGTATCAAAACTCTAATCATGAGTGACCTGTGAGATTGAGAGAGCTCAAACACAATTTCTAAACACTTATCATGTATCTTTCCAAAAACATGAAATTAGAAAATTCATTCACTGAAATTGCACCTCCAGTGTTTGATGGAACAAATTATCATGTGTGAGTTGTTAGAATGAAAGCCTATCTTGATGCCAGTGATCTGTGGAAAGTAGTTGAACAAGTATATGAAGTTTCACCCTACTAGAAAATCCAATTGCACAAATCAAAAATTAGAAAGAGAGGAAGTAAAGAAAATCAAAAGCAAGAGCAACCTTGTTTGCAGCAGCCTCATCCACCATTTTTATTAGAATAATGATGTGACGCACCCAAATTCGGGTACCTTCAAGCTCGTATTCAGTGCTACACGGTACTATTTGTTCAACATACTAATACTGACATAAATATAATTACTAATTATTACAATATGTCTAACTTTTCAATCCCAGGTTTCCAGACCTTTAAAAGCTTCATTATAGTATAAATAAAATATTATTACAATACACCTACCTATTAAAGATACCATTTCTTTTAACTACTCATTCATCTTTCCATTTCCTTTGTCCTTACCAGAACCTTCTACACACTCATGTTTTGCTAAAAACATTTAATTCCAAGCAAGGATGAGTATTTAATTGCCTAGTAAGTAATAATAGTTAATAATAACAACATAAATAGGAATTAAACATTTTCTCTGAAGTATACTTCAACAATGGAACAATAGTTGTGAAGTCATTGAATCAATTCTGAATAACATAAGAGTTCATTTACATTTTGAAACGACATATTGATTATTCATGTTGAGCGGTTAAAAGACCAGGAACTTTCATTTTCATATTTTTGAAAAGGTTTAACAGTAATTCAACTGTAAACGGTTATAACTTACGGGCACGGTAGGTGATCAGCCATTTACGCCCTGTGTTGATCAACACTACATACTAAAATGACATATGCGTTTACCATCACCGCCTTTCGGCGTTGTAAAGCCCCCGAAACCCGAGTCTGCCTTCAAGCCCGAGTTTAGTGCTTCACGGTGCTAATCATCCAATCCATACCTTAACATCATAAATATAACCTCTATATTATTACAATAGATCTCCTCTAATCCCAGGTTTTAAGACCTTTACTTATATATCATTACATTATGTAAATGAATATTACATCATATAAAAGTATTACAATCAATACAATGCATCTTTAATCATTAATCTTTCATCTTCTGACTTTATCGAATCCTTCGATCCGTCCTAGCTTAGCTGAAAAACATTTATATATAGCAAGGGTGAGAAATTACGTTGCCCAACAAGTTTAACAGTTAACACATAACACATAATTCACATTTTAAACATACTTTATCTTCTTCATACTTTGCATTTCTACATGCTTCATGTTTCTCATACCTGACATATATTCATGTCTCATACTTACCATGCTTTACATTTAAATTAATATGCTCTATAAAATTAATCCATAAAGTTCACATAGAACATTTCATCTTAAACCATCAGTTAAATATTAACAACATTTAAAAAGTAGTTGAACGAAGTGCACATTAAAACAATTTCACATGAATTCCACATATCACATAAAATATGCACATAATAAACACAAGTTCTGAAAAACTTGCCTCGATCCGTAGTTCACCATCGACATCATTCACATCGATAACTTCTTCCTTCAAATGATAACCTACATCATTTATAATGATTTACTAAATTAACTTATCAGTTATCAAACAACATATAGTTACTTTCGGTAAGTATTCATAACCTCGTTTCGATCTTCCATTCATTATACTACATCCTCAACTAACAACTTAAGTTTCATTCTTTATAATCTTATAGTCAAAATGACCATTTTACCCTTACTTTATCTTACGTGTCCTATTTGATCACGTGTTTACCGGTAAACTACTAAATGTGTTTCTTGGAAACCCTACAATCCAATTTTCTTAATTTTTTAAATCATATCTTTTTCATAAAACTCTTCTTGACCACTTTATTTTTTTTTCTTTTCTGGCCACACATATATACATATATTCCATACACAAAAATAATTTTTCTGGAATTTTTCCTTTTTATTAAGTATTTAAAAAAAACCATTTTAGTTCGTAGCTTAGCAAAATGATCTTACACAAATCAAAGTGAACTTTCACTTTAAATTTCGTGGCTATCAGAGTTATAGAACTCAAGTTATAACAATTTTCATCGAAAAAATTCTAGTTCTTATTTTTGCCATAACTCCTTCGTTCGATGTCGGAATTCGTTCATCTTTGCACAGAAATTGCATGATCCCATATATTTTCATTACCCAAAAGTCTTGAATTTATTTCATTTCCTAAGTGAACCAAACAGCCCACGGAACAAACTGGGCAGTAGGGTTTTCCAAATTTTTAGGTCTGGACTATTTTGGCAAAATCTGTCCCCACGAAAATCTACAAGGGATATTCTGGAAATTCCAATTGGAGGTTTTCGGGGACTCATAGATATAACTCTGGAAGTTAACCACACTCCCAAATTCAAAATAGGTTGGGAGTTATGCTTGTTCAAATTTCAGTCTCCGTTTTTCCTGAAAACAATTTTTCCGATTCTTAAGTTTTCTAGGTAAACTTTCTTGTTTTAATTGTATTTCCTTCGTTACTTATCCATTTTTACTCATTCTTACGTCAAATTAAAGCTTATATAGTGTACTTTACTCTCATCTAGTCCCTGGTTCATGTTTCTCCTTCAATCAAAATAGATTTTTACTTCTTACAACCAAGGTCAGATTGTTAGGAAATCTGACCAGCTTTACACTCTCTCGCTAGAAAAGTCATAACTAATTTGTTTCCGGGGCTACAACTCTTATGCTTTAACCATTTTCAAATTCAGAACACAAAATTTTAGAAATTCATATAAACAGCAGATCTGAATTTGATTTTCTAGATTGGACAGTTTATATGTGTTTACTTTGGAACGTCATAGCTCGATCATCTGAACTCGGAATGAGTCCATTCCGGAGGCTATGGATTCCTTATTAAGTTTAATAACACCCCTTAAAAACTAGAATTTTCTAGAAATATAAACTAGCCCCAAAATTTCCTAAAGGGCAGCAGCCCACTAGATTTCATTTTTCAACATGTTTTACCAAAACATTCACCATAAATTCATTTTAGCTTCTTTTTGCTTCATTCCAATTAGGATATTTTCGTAACTCATAAGAGAACAACCTACCTTTACAGAACTTAATTTTCAGGTTTGGGACACCACAACAAAATTGCCCTAAATCAGTCCTTAACAGTCCACTATTAGTCCATTTTCCATCCTTACGCATAGGTTTGTGCTTTTCATTATTTGTTCCACTTTTCATGCATCGTTAGGGTATTTTACAAACATACGCATATATATCACCTTCAACCACCATCAAAGCTAATTTACAAAACTTTAAAGAAAGCTGATGAAACTAGGTTTTAGGTTTACCTTCTTAGGGTTCTTCCTTCTTGTTCTTGTTGCTAGATGATCAAAGTTTGAATCAAGCTTTCTCTTTGCTTCTTCCTTTTATTCTCTTATATCCGAGAGTCTTTTTCTCTTCTTTCTTTTCCTTCTTGTTTTCTTTTTCTTCTCTCTTACAAATGAAATGAATTAGCTAAGTATAGTGAATTAACTCATCTCTTCTCCCACCAACTAACCTAACCATCCTATTAGGTTAAACTAACTCATGTGAGGTAAAGGATTAAAAGGATGTCACTTAGGACTTATTGGTTAAGAGGCTTAAGAAGATAAACTAGCATTAAATGCCTTATGCCACCTAATGCCTATAAGTCATCAAATACTCCCCTCCTTGCTCCATATATATGGATCTCCCTCATTCGTAGCTCCATTTTGTCTTTCTTTATCCCATGTGTTTAATCACCAACACATGACACATGCCCCTCCACTTGTCATTCATCCTCTTTAGCTTCTCATTAAATCACATGCTAATCTGCTAACAAATGACACATGGTCTCCAAGTTCTTTAGCTCCAAGTCCAAGCCAACCTTTGGCTCTAAGCTTACAAGAGATGGCTTCAAGCCATGACTTCAAGACTTAAGCCACACTAACCTACCCACACCCCTTTCATTTCCTAACCAAACCTTTAAAACCCTAGGCTTATTTAATTCAACACAATTTAATTAGTCCAAATAAATTTAATTAATTATTTTATTTTCTAGTTTCTTTCTAGTTAACTTTCATAATTCATTTAGTTAGCAAAACGTCCATTCTGCCCTTTCATACAATTGATTATGGTTTAATTCTCGAACTAAGTCGGTTATGTTAGGTTTGTAATATCCATGAACATATAAGAAATTACATACATAGAGCGGAAACATGATTATTAATTAGATGAAAAGAGATGGAGATCATCATTTATGTGTAATTATTAATTTGATGAAAAGAGATGGAGATCAGATTCATACCTTTGTAGAAACTAGCTTCCTCAGGGACGAGTTTACCTTCAATTCTTTTCCACGTTCAACTTGCATCCACCGGGTTTGATTTCTTCCTTTGATTAACGTTAGCCACCTAAGTGTTTGGCCTCTAGAGGTGATCCACCAAAGAAGAACAAGTATTCAAGAAGATGAGTGTTTGACAAAACCCTAATTCTATCTCTATAGAATATTGTGTACTCTCTCAACTCTTGGAATCGTCATTAACTTGTGTAAACCTTACCCATAATAAGACTCATGTTATTTATAGATGTAGGGAACCTTCCTAAACTATTTACGAATAGGGTTTTATTTTAATTAAATAGACTCCTTTAATTAATAAGGCTTCCTAATCCAATTAGGAATAATTATTTAAACTCTTTTAATTAATTAACTGATAGACAAATAATTAATAAATTTAATATTGCCATATTTATTATTTTACATACTTATTTTATTTAACTAATATATTTTATTTTGTTTTGTAGGAAATAACATTTATTTTTCTTGGGGAGTAAATAAAGGATTTATATTCAACTTTTATAGATGGAAAAAGACTCTTGGAGGATTACCATATAGAGATTGAAGTCAAGAAAGAAAGAATAGGAAAAAAGGAACAAAAAAAAGTGTCCAAGTTCAATGAATCTAAATTAGGGCACAAATTTATTTTTTTTATAAATAAGTCTCTTGTTTTTAGAAAGAAGTATTAGGTATTGTATTAGTTTAGGTTAGGAGTAGGATAGATTAAATTACTTTTTCATTGTACGTTCGTTGGATGATCGTTAATTAAAAGGAGTTTTCTTATTTATTTTTAAACTTCTTCTTTTCTTTATTTTAGTTAGTTTAATTATTTTTCATGTCTAGCTAATTTCTTTAATCTAGGATGAAGATGAAATTAAATAATTATTCTTGATAATATTTTCCATCTCTTCTATTATTTATGCTTTTATGTTTAATTGATTCCGCCTTCATGTTTCGTTATTGAAATACCTTCGTTTTATAGTTATTATGTCATTTTAAATTAATTAAGAAGTTTTGATAGATTATTGTTAAGATATGAGTTTTTCATAATTAATGCTTGCTCAAAGAGAAGTTTTGATGGGTTATAGTTAATCCTTAAATTTTCATAGTCTGTGATTGCCCACGTTAATCGTAAATTACTAAATTAAAGGGAATGGAGATCAAAATCATAGTTGAGTTATAAAAATAGAAAAGATTGAATTATACGTTAGTTTTATTATTTAATGGATTCGGATTCCTAAATTGTTTCTTCATTATTAGTTTTCATATTCTAGTTCATCAATTCTCAATCTTTGTTTCTAATTCGTCTAAAATAAATATTAAAGATACATTAAAATTAATCTAGTCTCCGTGGGTTCGACATGTACTTGCCAGTTCTTCAATTCGACACTATGCACTTGCAATATATAATTTTAACACATCAAGTTTTTGGCGTCGTTGTCAAGGACTAGACTTAATTTTATATTCCTTAATTTTATTTATTCAAATTTATTTATTTTTCTTCTTCTAATATTTTTTTATTTTTCAAGATTATCTAAGCGGATCAACGGTGCAGAAAGACAAGATTTCTGCGATTTTCCTGGTATTTTGTATCCTAACTCAAAAAAAAATAGAAAATTAAAAAAATAAGTAGCTTAGTTTTTTTTTGTTAGTTAGAAAACTAATTGTCGCATTCACTCACGTAGAGCACATCCTGTTAGGTTTTTATTTTTATTTTTTTTATCAAATATAAAATGTGGTGATTGCTGGAGGATTGAGGTACGTCAAATTTCTCCTTCTTTCATAATTCACATAGTTTTATGACATTTTATTTGTTTATAGTTTTTTTATTTGTGCATTTTCATAATTATTCTAACATTAAAGGCACAACATGTAACAAGAGATAAGGTGGGGATTTCATCACCCTTCCTTGGCCCACAAACCACCCATTCATTTTACATAACATTGTCTTAATAAAATCAAGTAGACGTTGGCCCCTAGGACTCTCGAGCTCAATTAGGACAAAGGACTCCAAGAGGAGACTAAATTTTAAATTAATCAAACTACTGGTGTTTAGGCAAGTGGTTCAAAAGGTAAACTCTTAATGACTGTGTGGTTATTCAATTAGTCACCGTACCTACGAATAGACTCCCACCTTTTTTACACTTACCTAGTTAGTGGTGTGATTAATTTCAAATTTGGTGGACCTTGCGGTGTAACTTGGAACAGTTACGAGCTGTCTAGATTTTATTTAGGTTAACTGTAGAATTAGGATTTTTATTTTATTTCTTATTATATTTTTTTGTGACTTTCGTGGTTAGTTGTCTATTTGTTTTGTGATTTGTGGAAAAATGAATTCTTATTATAGTTGAAATAATAATTTTGCTTGAAATCAAGAACCCTATGAAAATTTTAACGCGCACCAAGTAAATAAATTTTTTCCAACTTATGAAAATTTTAATGCACACTAAGTAAATCAATTTTTTCCAACTTAGGAAAATCCTTATCTATGTCCATTGTGACGCCCCCAAAAATAGGTATACATCTCCCATTCTAATTCGCCAGAAAAATACACTATAAAAATCAAATACAACTTCATTTATACAACTGTCGTGCAAAATGCAATGACATGTATACTGTGAGTTTAAATACAAATACATATACCAACTCTGACTCATGTCATGATTGCACCTTACATAAAGGTACAGTCAAAAATTGTTTTAGAAATTAAAATCTTTGAGAAGTGATCAAGGAAACCTTCGTATATGGGAGGCCATACGTCTAGGTTATGATAGATATCATATGTGACGCCCCCAAAATTAGGTATACATCACCCATCTTGGGTCGTCAGATACATGGTACAGAATACAAATACAACTTACTAATATAACTGTCGTGTACAATACGACAAAATATAACTGTGAGTTTGAATACAATTATTGTCTACTAGAGACTATACAAACTCAAAAGGAGTCTTCATTACAATTATTGTCACACTATTTAATAGAATAGTGAGGACTACTAATACTATCATCTGGTCCATCACTCCGTTTCCCAACTCGTCCCAGCTATATTCTCATTTCCTGAAGAGAACAGTGAAAAAAAGGATGAGCTCAACTAGCCCAGTAAAAAATATTATGACTAAGATAATGCAGAATAAATTATCATTAGCCTTCAACAGTGTTAAACTGATAAAATATAGCGAACATCAAGTTTAACTGCAGCGGAACAAGCAATCCATTAAAAGAGTGAAGTAGAGAATAAAATCTACTATCTTCTATGATTTAAAAGGTTTTTCAACACTGTTATCGCTGGGACTCAGCTTAACAAAATAATCCACATCATCGAATCACCCCTACACTACGGCCAAGGATATTCTTTAGTATCACGACCACAATTATCCATGCACTACGGGCCAAGAATATTTGTGTATTCATTAATGGTCATGATCATGCCAACAACTGTTCATCAATGCACTACGGGCCAATGAGGACTTTTACCACATCATTTGTAATATTACAGTCATGATTATACCGAATGATCTCTGGTCATAATTATACCAAGTCCATCTATGCACTACAGGCCACAGATGACTTTCAACATTTTATAAACATGAGGATGATGACAATGATATAAGAATTCAATAAAACAAGTTCAAGAATTAGCAACGTCCAAATTGTCAATATGATACTGCTTTGTGGAGTAAAATTCAAGAATTCTTAGAATAATATTTCCATGAAAAGATACTAGATGAAGCGCAAATATCAAAGATATTCCACTAATTTCATGGAATATAGAAGTCAAAACTTTAACCAACTGAGTATATAAAGAATGGAATAACAAAAGAAATCACCATGCATGCGATAGACCGCATAGACAGGTTATTCCAACAGAATAATAAATAATGGAACCAGGTCCGGCGTAAAACGCACAGACATGATATTCCAACAGAGTAATAATAAAGACGGAATCAGGTCCGGTGTAAAACACACAGACAGGATGTTCCAACAGAATAATAATAAAGACGGAACCAGGTCCGATGTAAAACACACAGACAGGATGTTCCAACAGAATAATAGAAGAATGTCACCAAGTATAGGGTAGACCGCGTATACAGGTTATTCCAACAGAATAATAAGAAATGGAATAACAATAGTTCTCCTCATGAATAAGAAAGAATAACACCCCTTACCGTTTTAAAGAAGAACTAAAATAAGGAAGTAGTTAAGTAGCAGAATACTTTTCTTCTCTCTCTCTATAGTTTCTATCTATAGTTTCTCTCTCTAGAGTTCAGTGAATTCGTAAGAAATAATGAAGGAATGAGCTGCTATTTATAAAAAAAATGGAATGCATAGTAACTAATCCATAAACGGTCCAGATTGATTACTTTAATCTGACGGTCCATATTTAAAGAAAAATCTTTTAAATAAAATATAATATATTCTATTTATAGAATAACTTTAATAAAGTATTCTGTTTTATATAAAAAGATATTTCTATTTTATTATGTTAATAATACGAATAAAACAAAATTTCATTATCGCTAAATAATTCATATTATTAACTGAAAATAATTGAATCAAACTGAGTGACTTCTCACATAAGCATTAATAATCAATATCGTGTGCTACTATGCAACCACACGTATTACTGTACTTTTACTACCGAGTAGTTCAACAATATCAATGGTAAAACTTTCGTCGTTATTTTTAATAAAATATTTTTGTCATTTTCTCAATCCGACAATAATTCCGTTGTGGGGTCCACCAATGATTGTGCCGTTGTACGAATATTTCCTGTTAAAACGAATATTCCCCGACCAATCGAATATTATATAACAACTTGCGTACTTTGCAAAATTTATAAATATTACCCACAACTATAACATTATATCAAATTAACTCCATAATATTCAAAAATGATATTTATAGAAAATTCATCTTTATTTATAAAAGTTAGGGTCTTACAACCTCCCCTTCTTATGAAATTTCGCCCTCGAAATTAGGGTACGTACCTGGTATGTCGAAGAGGTAAGGATACCTTGACTTCATTTCAGATTCTAACTCCCAAGTCATTTCCTCAACATCGTGATTTCTCCACAAAACTTTGACTTGAGGTATAACCTTGGAGCGTAGAATATGTTCCTTCTTATCCAAGATTTGAACAGGAACTTCTTCATACGTCAAATCCTCCGCTATTTCGTCCGGTTCTAACTCAATAATGTGGTTCGGGTCTTCCACATATTTACGTAACATGAATATGTGAAAAACGTTATGAACACGAGACATACTTGGCGGTAAAGCGAGTCTATAAGCCACAGTTCCTACTCGATTGAGGATTAAAAATGGACCGATAAATCGAGGATTGAGCTTTCCTCTCTTTTTAAATCTCGTAACTCCTTTCCATGGAGCAACACGTAAGAACACATGATCTCCTATATCAAATTCCACGTCCTTTCGATGAAGATCAGTATAACTCTTTTGTCGATCTTGTGAGGTTTTTATACGTTGTCGGATCGTTTGAATCTTTTCTGTAGTCATACGTACCAACTCCGGTCCCAACAACGTTGCTTTACCCACCTCATCCCAGCATACTGGAGAACGACACTTTCTTCCATACAACGCTTCGAATGGAGCCATGCCAATACTTGCTTGATAACTGTTGTTGTAGGAAAACTCCACCAATGATAAGAACTTGTCCCAACTTCCCTTGAAGTCAAGGACACAGAGTCTTAATAAATCTTCTAGAGTTTGAATAGTCCTCTCTGATTGTCCGTCCGTCTGAGGATGAAATGCCGAACTAAATCGTAAATCCGTGCCCATAGCTTTTTGTAAACTAACCCAAAATCGTGAAGTGAATCTTGGGTCTCGGTCAGAAACTATGGATACTGGCATACCATGCAGTCTTACAATCTCGTTTATGTACATACAAGCAAGACGCTCAAGTGGATAAGTTTCTCGTATCGGTAAAAAATGAGCAGACTTGGTCAATCTATCAACAATGACCCAAATCGCATCAATGCCTTGAGAAACCTTAGGAAGACCGGTAACGAAATCCATGGTAATGTGCTCCCACTTCCATTCTGGAATTTCAAGTGGTTGTAATGGACCTTTTGGTACTTGATGCTCCGCCTTGACTCGTTGACAAGTTAGACATCTTGAGATAAACAGCGCTATCTCTCGCTTCATATTGCTCGACCAAAATGTATGACGAAGATCATGATACATTTTGGTACTCCCAGGATGGATTGCAAACGGTGTGTTGTGCGCCTCCATCATGATTTCATACTTTAAATCAGGGTCGTTAGGAACACAAAGTCTGGAGTTGACTCGAAGTATTCCTTCTTCATCGATTCTTGCTTCCGGTATATCACCTTCTTGCACTTTCTTCCTCATACGCATCAGCTCCAGGTCTGTAGCTTGAGCAGCTTTAACTTTATCGATTAAAGTCGGTTCTACTCGTATATTTTCCATCATCACATGGGTTCCTGGAGTCTTTAACTCTATCTCCATCCTTTGCAAGTCACACAAAATGGGCCTTTGTGTTGACAATATCGCACTCGTACTTGCATATGATCTTCTACTCAATGCGTCAGCTACCACGTTCGCTTTTCCAGGATGGTATTGAATGGTATGATCATAATCTTTCAACAGTTCAAGCCAACGTTGTTGTCGCATGTTGAGTTCCTTTTGAGTGAAGAAATATTTGAGGCATTTATGATCCGTAAAGATCTCCACCTTCTCCCCATACAAGTAATGCCTCCAAATTTTAAGTGCAAAGACAACAACTGCCAACTCTAGATCATGAGTAGGATAATTCCTCTCATATTCCTTGAGTTGTCTTGATGCATCGGCTATGACTTTTCCATGTTGCATGAGAACACATCCCAACCCTTTGCTCGAAGCATCACTGTAGATGACAAATCCCTCCGAGCCAGATGGTATTGTTAGAACAGGTGCTGAAATGAGTCTCCTCTTGAGTTCTTGAAAACTCTTCTCATATTCTTCGCTCCAACCGAACTTTGTATCTTTCCGAGTCAGCTGAGTTAGTGGAGTAGCGATTCGAGAAAATCATTCCACGAATCTCCGATAATAACCAGCTAAACTGAGAAAGCTACGTACTTCGGTTACTGATTTAGGTTGCTCCCAACTTTGAATAGCTTCAATCTTTGTCGGGTCAACAGATATTCCACGACTTGATACTACGTGCCCAAGGAATGCTACCTCCTCCAACCAGAACTCGCATTTCTTCA
Source organism: Panax notoginseng (assembly GCA_016801055.1). Classification (NCBI taxonomy): domain Eukaryota; kingdom Viridiplantae; phylum Streptophyta; class Magnoliopsida; order Apiales; family Araliaceae; genus Panax; species Panax notoginseng. The sequence goes on from CM029018.1 coordinate 185,841,789, forward strand.
ACTTGGCATAAAGCTTGTATTCACGAAGCTTTTGGAGTACCAGCCTCAAGTGTTGCTCATGATCTTCACGGTTTTTGGAATAAATAAGGATGTCATCAATAAAGACGACCACAAAGTGATCCAAATATTCCTTGAATACCCGGTTCATCATATCCATGAAGGCAGCAGGAGCATTGGTCAATCCAAAGGACATGACTAGGAATTCATAATGCCCGTACCGAGTTTTGAAAGCCGTCTTTGGAATATCCTCAATTCTAACCTTCAGCTGATGATATCCAGAACGAAGATCGATCTTTGAAAAGAATTGTTCTCCTTGCAACTGGTCAAACAGGTCATCAATACGTGGCAATGAGTACCTATTTTTGATGGTGACATGATTCAACTCCCGATAATCAATACAAAGTCGTATACTTCCATCTTTCTTCTTCACGAATAGAACAGGAGCACCCCAAGGAGAAGTACTAGGACGAATAAAGCCAATGTCTAACAATTCCTGCAGTTGGATCTTTAACTCCTGAAGTTCAATAGGAGCCATTCGATATGGGACTTTGGAAATGGGTTTTGTACCGAGTTCAAGGTCGATACAAAATTCAATTTCACGCTCTGGGGGTAGGCCAGGAAGTTCTTTAGGGAATACGTCAGGGAATTTATTAACAATAGAAATATCATTCAAAACTGACATATTTTTATTTAGATCCGTGACATGAGCTAAGAAAGCTTGACATCCGTTTTTCAATAAACGAATAGCTTTATGGCTTGAGATGACAGCGATTGATTTTAATAGTTTGGTTGCTTGAATTCGCATAATAGGTCGATTAGGAATATGAAAGCTAACAACCTTACGAAAACAATCAATTTTTGCATGATGAGTAGTTAACCAATCAATCCCTAGAATCACGTCAAATGCAAGTATTTTTAATAAAATAAGATCGACAGGTAATGTGTGGGTACCAACTTGAACCAAACAAGACTTATAAACCGTGGATGTAATGAAGGTTTCTCCCAATTGAGTTTCAATAGATAAGTCAAAGTCTAATTTCTCCGGAGTCAAATTTAATCGATGAGCGCAAGTAGGAGAAATAAAAGAATGGGTAGAACCGGTATCAAATAAAGTATAGACTTCGTTAGAGTTTATGGTAAGCTTACCCGTGATGACCTCATTCGGGTTCCTTGCTTTCTGGGAGGTCACAACAAACGCTCTCCTTTGAACAACCGGTTTTGACTTTTCTGGGACGGCCTTTGGTGCCTCCATCCTAGCTGAACTTGTTTTTGGTAAACGACAAAATCGAGCTAAATGACCTTCTCTTCCACAATTATAACATGATTTAGACGGCATCACGCAGTTTGGACTGATATGCCCTCCCTTCTGCATTTGAAACATATGATAGGTGGTCGTTCTCCTTCCTTAATAACGGGTGCTGGTGCTGACGTCTTTCCATTATTGTTGAATCTCCTCTTCTTGAAATGACCATTCTTATTATTTTGGCCCTGATTACCACCGAAGTGGTTACCATTTCTGGCCTGTTGATTTCCTCCATGCTTGTTGTCACCGCTTCGATGACTGCTCTCACTGGTATTATCATTTTACCGACTGCTCTCTTTTGGTTGCGTTGACTCGTTATCGCGCTCTACTAACTGAGCCCTATTCACAACATCTGAATACAAACACAGTTTATGAGAAATAAGATGTTGACGTATCTCAGGTTTTAAACCTCGCAAAAATATTCGCGTCATTCGCTCTTCATTATCCACCAAGTGGGACGCAAACCGGGACAACTCAGCAAATTTAGCCTCATACTGCGACACGGTCATATTATTCTGCTCCAATTTGATGAAATCCACCTCCTTCATGTGTCGAACACTTTCGGGAAAGTATTTGTCATTGAACAGCTCTTGGAACTTCTCCCAAGACATCTTCAATGCGACAGGTTGAGTACGCTTAATCGATTCCCACCAGTAATTTGCCTTTCCTCGCAACATAAAGGCGGCAAAGGGAACCTTTTCCTCCTCGGAGCATCCCAAGACATCAAATATCTTGGTGATCTACTTTATCCATGTTTCCGCTATAAGTGGTTTTGGCTCTCCCTTAAACTCCGGTGGTCCCAGTTCCTTGAACTGTTTAGCGGTGACCGTTCGAGAGTTTTCAGGGTTTCCACCTACATTTTGAACAGGAGCCGCTCTCGCCTGCTGTTGCATGAACTGCATAAAGCTTCTGAACATTCCATCATTCATTATTTGGTCAGTATTGTTGTTTGCATGAGGATTGTCGCCTTCCTGATGCACATTATCCCGATTATTAATATGTGGTGAATCAACAGTCGCCTGTGCTCCATTGCTATTCTCAACATTCTCGGATGCCATTTTCAGATACTGCCACAAAATAAAAGTTAATTGATATGTCATATATTATCCTTATATTCTGACCGACCAATTAAATACCATGCAAATAAACTTAGGTAGGTCATACTAGCGAAGGAATTCCCCGTCTCTCCCCTCCTAGTTCTATTCTCACATCTTTGCCAGGGATCATATCCCTAAGCTTTGATACCAACTGTGACGCCCCCAAAATTAGGTATACATCACCCATCTTGGGTCGTCAGATACATGGTACAGAATACAAATACAACTTACTAATACAATTGTCGTGTACAATACGACAAAACATAACTGTGAGTTTGAATACAATTATTATTTACTAGAGACTATACAAACTCAAAAGGAGTCCTCATTACAATTATTGTCACACTATTTAACAGAATAGTGAGGACTACTAATACTATCATCTGGTCCATCACTCCATTCCCCGACTCGTCCCAGCTATATTCTCATTTTCTAAAGAGAACAGTGAAAAAAAGGGTGAGCTCAACTAGCCCAGTAAGAAATATTATGACTAAGATAATGCAGAATAAATTATCATTAGCCTTCAACAGTGTTAAACTGATAAAATATAACGAACATCAAGTTTAACTGCAGCGGAACAAGCAATCCATTAAAAGAGCTTCTATGATTTAAAAGGTTTTTCAATACTGTTATCGCTGGGACTCAGCTTAACAAAATAATCCACATTATCGAATCACCCCTGCACTACGGCCAATGATATTCTTTAGTATCACGACCACAATTATCCATGCACTACGGGCCAAGAATATTTGTGTATTCATTAATGGTCATGATCATGCCAACAACTGTTCATCAATGCACTCTGGGCCAATGAGGACTTTTACCACATCATTTATAATATTACGGTCATGATTATACCGAATGGTCCCTGGTCATAATCATACCAAGTCCATCTATGCACTACAGGCCACAGATGACTTTCAACATTTTATAAACATGAGGATGATGACAATGATATAAGAATTCAATAAAACAAGTTCAAGAATTAATTTATCCAAGAATTAACAACGTCCAAATTGTCAATATGATACTGCTTTGTGGAGTAAAATTCAAGAATTTCTAGAAGTATATTTCCATGAAAAGATACTAGATGAAGCTCAAATATCCAAGATATTCCACTAATTTCATGGAGTATAGAAGTCAAAACTTTAACCAACTGAGTATAATAAAAAATGGAATAACAAAAGAAATCACCATGCATGCAATAGACCGCACAGACAGGTTATTCCAATAAAATAATAAATAATGGAACCCGGTCTGGCGTAAAACGCACAGACAGGATATTCCAACAGAGTAATAATAAAGACGGAACCAGGTCCGGTGTAAAACACACAGACAGGATGTTCCAACAGAATAATAATAAAGACGGAACCAGGTCCGGTGTAAAACACACAGACAGGATGTTCCAACAGAATAATAGAAGAATGTCACCAAGTATAGGGTTGACCGCGTATACAGGTTATTCAAACAGAATAATAAGAAATGGAATAACAATAGTTCTCTTCATGAATAAGAAAGAATAACACCCCTTACCGTTTTAAAGAAGAACTGAAATAAGGAAGTAGTTAAGTAGCAGAATACTTTTCTTCTCTCTCTCTATAGTTTCTATCTATAGTTTCTCTCTCTAGAGTTCAGTGAATTCGTAAGAAATAATGAAGGAATGAACTACTATTTATAGAAAAATGGAATGCATAGTAACTAATCCATGAACGGTCCAGATTGATTACTTTAATCTGACGGTCCATATTTAAAGAAAAATCTTTTAAATAAAATAAAATATATTCTATTTATAGAATAATTTTAATAAAGTATTCTGTTTTATATAAAATGATGTTTCTGTTTTATTACGTTAATAATACTAATAAAACAAAATTTTATTATCGCTAAATAATTCATATTATTAACTGACAATAATTGAATCAAACTGAGTGACTTCTCACATAAGCATTAATAATCAATACCGTGTGCTACTATGCAACCACACGTATTACTGTACTTTTACTACCGAGTAGTTCAACAGTATCAATGGTAAAACTTCTGCCGTTATTTTTAATAAAATATTTTTGTCGTTTTCTCAATCTGACAATAATTCCACTGTGGGGTCCACCAATGATTGTGCCGTTGTACGAATATTTCCTGTTAAAACGAATATTCCCCGACCAATCGAATATTATATAACAACTTGCGTACTTTGCAAAATTTATAAATATTACCCACAACTATAACATTATATCAAATTAACTCCATAATATTCAAAAATGATATTTATAGAAAATTCATCTTTATTTATAAAAGTTGGGGTCTTACATCATATGTCCACATAATTATCCTTGGTTGACCCAATAGACCCCAAAGAAAAACGAGAAGATTACTATCATCTTCTTTCCAATGGTGAGTCTTTTCTTGGCATATAACTATCTCCACTGTCTCCAAGTGGAAATTATATTTCACATAAACTCCAAGATCATATAGGTAGTGCTCGTAGATATACTCAGCAAGTGGATGTGCACAACCCTGTATTATGATAACACGAGGTTGTATGGCATTAGACATCTTGTATGATAGTGACAAAACACCCTTCCAAAGTTAGGTTCACCTCACCCTATTTGGTTCACCAAAATTAAATATCAAATGACATATACAATACGACACACTTATCTAAAGTTCTCAATAAAATTATTTCTATACTATTTAGGGAAAACCACAATAGCTATAGACCACCGTTCTATTCCTCTGTTATCCCCGCTCGACCCAGCTACACTCTTATTACCTGAAAGAAATTGTGAAGCAAAAGGGTGAGCACAACTAGCCCAATAAAGAATATCATAAGTAAAGATAATTAAATTATCAATAGCTTTTATCAATAATAAATCAGAGATTTAAAATATATGGTAGATGATAAAAATTTTCAACTATAGTTGCAGCTATCTTCTCTATGTTAAAAGTCCACCAATAATGTTTTATCCCTATAACATCAATCAACAATTCATGTCCACAATCATATGAATAACTTATAATCATAATTGTGATTCTGAATTCCTTTTCACACCCAGGACGAAGATAATTTTCATCACCTATCATCACCTGAAACATCAAAAATCATGGTTATACCAAATCACAATTTCTGCTCATAATCACACTAATTAAATCATCTTTGCACTACGGCCAAAGATGTTCATTATTATCACATCCATGAATTAATATTTCATTGCTGAGACTCAGCTCAATAATTAATCCACATCATCAAATCATCCCTGCACTACAGGCCAAGGATATTCTTTAGTATCACGACCACGAATTATCCATGCACTACGGCCAAAGATAATTGTGTTTTCATCAACGGTCCTGATTATGCCATAAAATAATTCATCTTTGCACCCTTGGCCGAAGAGAATCCATAGCCATAATCATACCAAAAACTGTTCATCAATGCACTACGGCAAATGAGGATTTTTAACACATCATTTGTAACATTACGGTCATGATTATACCGAATAACACCTGGTCATAATCATACCAAGTTCATCTATGCACTACGAGCCAAAGATGACTTTTACCACATTATTTGTAACATTACGGTCATGATTATACCGAATAATCCCTAGTCATAATCATACCAAGTCCATCTATGCACTACAGGCCACAGATGACTTTCAACATATTATAAACATAAGGATGATGACAATATTATAAACATTAATCAAACGAAATCAAGGATAAATATTAAAGACTTTAAATTTATCCAAATATTATCCATCATTTAATAAACTCATAATCTAATATTGTTAATATCATAACAATATTTTAATCACTTCATAAACTTATAAACAATTTATTTCAATTATTTACACTCTACCAAATAATGCATTTAATCATTCAAAAATGCCATACTCATAAGATTTCATCATCAATGATCAAATTACTCATAAAAAATCTGCACATACCTTATATAGGATTTCCAAGTCATAAAATCCTATTTTTCAACTTTTTAACTTCACATAACATATTTAACTCATATGTTCGTAACTAAACTATTTTCATGAAAAATACCAAATCAGTCCCAAAAATTATTCTTTTCTGGGATTAAGCATAATATAGTCCCATAATGAACATATTTTTCTTGACATTTTTAAAATTTATTTCCTATTTTTCAAAAATCAATTTCTAATTAATTCCTTAAGAAATTAGCTACCTCAAGGTTAACTCCAAAAATTCCCAAATCTTGGCAGGATCTTACACATGTTAACATGAGCTTCCAGTTTAAATTTCGTGGTCATCGAAGTTATAGAACTCCGGTTATAGCGTTTTTCGTCAGAAAAACCTAAATATTGAAATGGTCATAACTTGCTCATTTTAAGTCGGAATGAGCTCATTTTTGGACAGGGGGTACTTTATAACATATATTTTCATGTCCCAAAAGGCCAAAATTTTTCTCACAAATTAAGTGGCCGAAAATGCCCTTTTAAAAATCTGGACAGTAGCTTTTTGTTATTTTACAACTTTGGACTCTTTTGCTAAAATCAGTCCACACGAAAATCTACAACACATTTTCCAGTGATTTCACTTGGATAAGTTAGGAAACTCATAGATCTAACTCTATGATTTGACCACACTTAAAAATTCAAAATATAATAGGAGATATGGTCAATTGAATTTCATGTTCCGTTTTCACCAAAATCTGATTTTTCAACCCCTTGTAATTTCTAAGAAACTTTCATGTTTTCACATAATAACCACCATAACTCATCATAGCACTTACTAATACCACATATACCCATGATTTTCATCAGTCCAATGCTTTTATTATGACTCTCATCATAATCAACGTAAACAAATTATTTCCACAATTTAATAAGGAATGAAATACAAAGGATCACTCACCATGGATGTGGTAATCCACATAGACAGGTTATTCCAACAGAATAATAAAGAATGGAATAACAAAAGGATTCACCATGCATGTGATAGAGACCGCACAGACAGGTTATTCCCAACAGAATAATAAAAATGGAACCAGGTCCGGTGTAAAACACACAGACAAGATATTCCAGCAGAATAATAAAGACAGAACCAGGTCCGGTGTAAAATACACAGACATGATATTCCAAGAGAATAATAAATACAGAATAATAAAGACGGAACCAGGTCGGGTGTAAAACACACAGACAAGATATTCCAACAGAATAATAAAGACGGAATAATAGAAGAATGTCACCATGTATAGGGTATTCCGCATATATAGGTTATTCCAACAGAATAATAAAGAATGGAATAACAGAAGTTCTCTCCATGAATAAGAAAGAAATAATACCCCTTACACAATAATGATATCCCTTACCTTTGAAAGAAGAGTATTCCGACTGGTAGGGCGAGGATATACTGAAAAAAAACTTGCACTACGCTCAAAGCTTTCTTAAACTCTAAATAAATACGCTCAAGATTATAGAAGAAGAACTCTCTCTATAGTTTCTCTCTCTAGAGTTTCAGTAAATTCGTAAAAAATAATGAAGGAATGAGCTTCTATTTATAGAAGAATGGGCTGCATAGTAACTAATTCATGAACGGTCCAGATTGATTTACTTTTAATCGGACGGTCCATATTTAAAGAAAAATCTTTTAAATAAAATATAATATATTCTATTTATAATCTAATAAAACGAATAACTTTATAAAAGATTTTACTATACAAACACTATGCAGGCACTATACAAACACTAGGGATAATAAAATATAATATATTCTAATTATTGTCTAATAAAATAGATAACTTTATAAAAGTATTTTGTTTTATATAAAAAGTTTTTCTGTTTTATTACGTTAATAATACTAATAAAACAGAACTTCATTATCATTTACTTTGAAAAATTTTCAAATGTCACCCTTAACTTTAAACTTTTATCAATTTAATTATTCACAAAAATAGAAAAATTGAATACTTTTATTTCATAAAAATTCGGGGTCTCACATCCATATCCATATCCATATCCATATTCGGATCCAAAACCTCAATATCCACAAGAATTATCAAATGAAGAAGAGGAAAGACTTAGTACCTTGGAGAAAACTACAGAAGTTTTAATGGAAGATTAATTTAGCATTATATCTCGTCTAGAAATTCAAATGAGTCGATTAGCCACCATAATAAATGAACAAGAGGTGGGTGAATTTTCTAGTAACTCTGAGTTAATTTTGAAAATCTTAATGGCTGTGGAAATGATGAGAAAAATAAAAATCTTGTATTAAATTTTATACAGTTTGAGTCAAGCCAATTTGAGGAATCTAAAGAATATGAGTCTATGCCTAAAATTGATCATGTCACATTTAATGAGTCTATTGAAAAAGTCTATAAGCCTAAAGCTCCATACCCTGAAAGACTTATTCTTAAAAAATCACCTAGTAATTTTTTGGACCAACCCATTAAAGTAAACATGATTTAAGAGTTGTCAATGACCCAAGAAATAATTGAAAATAGACTTTTGATTACAAAAGATCAAATTGATTTTTTCTTAAATCACACTGACCAAAATTGGAATGAATCTGAATATTTAGATAAGGTCAATGAGCTGAGATTCACTACATATAAGTAAACTAAACTAGAACATGTATTTGAACCAATTCTTCCATCCTTTAAATATGTTAGTGAAAGTTTTTTTGAGGTAAATTTTAAGCATAACTATGATGAAAATTTTGACTATTTTCAATTTCCTTGACCTCCTGAAAATCATGACAAGACCACACTCACTTGCCCATTTGTATCATTCATTTATAGTCACATAATTTTTAGGATTTATGAAATTTGTAGATATGTACATTTATTTTCTTTCTCACCACATTTTCTAGCAGAATAAAAACCCCACGTACAAGGTATAATTCTTTCATTTTTTTGTTCTCTATTTTTCATTTGTATACATTGAGAACAATGCATGATTTAGGTATGGAGGGAGTTTATTTGTATTATATTTTTTTAGGAAAATAGAGTTAAAAAAATAAAAAAAATAAAAATTAAAAATTTTGTTTGACTTTTTATGGATTGAATTTATTCTAACTGTGGAGTTAAAAATTTATGAGTAAGATTAAAAGATTTAGAACTCTTGAACTTTTGATTAGATACGAAATATTAGTTCGAAACACCATCTGGATTAAAATTGATTTCACAAGCATTTTTATACTTCACGTTTGCACTAATTCTTAGTTGTGGGGGGTATAAACATTGATTCGAGTAATTTCAAGAAAAAAAAGGAAAAAAATAAATTAATAACTACTTCAATGTCCATTGAACGAAATAACTAGGTATCCAAGCCTCATGAAGCATCAATATTCTCGCTGAAAAGTGTGGTGGATAAAAATAGCTTGACTAGTCTAATTTTGTGGCTTTTGTTACTCGAGTTAGTAAGCCCTTAGGGGTGTCTCTACACCTAGTTCTCTAAAGCTAATTGGTTTGAGAGTCATTGGTCCAACGCTCGTTACATGAGTAACTCTAAAAAGCCTAAAAAAATGAGACATTGCACAAGTCATGACAAAAAAAGAAAAAAAATGAGTTTGCTCGATTTTCATGGTAAAAATCGTTACTAAGAGTTACATCATATACACATGCATGCATCACATGGAATTAATTTAATGAAAGATGGTGTCTAAAATGAAGATTGAGTATTTTTTTTATAAGGTGAAAGTGTGATTTTAAATTTAATCTTGCTTATACATAATGCCCATAGATATTTAGAAGTTTTCTTTCAATTTCATAATTTGTTGAACCCAAAAATATTTTTGAATTTTATGGATATATTTAGTGCAAACCCTCACGAGACACAACTCGTCCACTTGGGGTTTAAAGGCTTGTTGCACATGCTAAGTGCAATCGTATTCCTTACGAAAATGAGGTAATATAATTTTTGTTTTATTTTATTTACTTTTTATTTTACTTGAGGACGAGCAAAAGCTAGGTATATGGGTATTTGATAGACACATAATTAATACATTTTAATATTCTGATATTTATTATTTTACATGCTTATTTTATTTAACTAATACATTTTATTTTGTTTTGTAGGAAATAACATTTATTTTTCTTGGGGAGTAAATAAAAGATTTATATCCAACTTTTATAGATGGAAAAGGACTCTCGGAGGATTACCATATAAAGATTGAAGTCAGGAAGGAAAGAAGAGGAAAAAAGGATAAAAAAAAAAGGTGTCCAAGTTCAATAAATCTAAATTAGGGCACAAATATATTTTTTCTATAAATAAGTCTCTTATTTTTAGAGAGAAGGAGTATTAGGTATTGTATTAGTTTAGGTTAAGAGTAGTAGTACATTAAATTACTTCTTCATTGTACGTTTGTTGGATGATCGTTAATTAAAGAGAGTTTTCTTATTTATTTTTAATCTTCTTCTTTTCTTTATTTCAGTTAGTTTAATTATTTTTCATGTCTAGCTAATTTCTTTAACCTAGGATGAAGATGAAATTAAATAATTATTCTTTATAATATTTTTCATCTCTTATATTATTTATGCTTTTATGTTTAATTGATTTTTCCTTCATGTTTCGTTATTGAAATACATTCGTTTTATAGTTATTATGTGATTTTAAATTAATTAAGAGGTTTTGATAGATTATTGATAAGATATAAGTTTTTCACAATCCATGCTTGCTCAAAGACGTTTTGATAGGTTATAGTTAATTAATTCTTAAATTTTCATAGTCTATGCTTGCCCACGTTAATCGTAAATTACTAAATTAAAGGGAAGGAAGATCAAAATCATAGTTGAGTTATAAAAATAGAAAAGATTAAATTATACGTTATGTTTATTATTTAATGGATTTGGATTCATAGATTGTTTCCTCATTATTAATTTTCATATTCTAGTCAATCAATTCTCAATCTTTATTTCTAATTCGCCTAAAATAGATATTAAGGGTACATTAAAATTAATCTAGTCTCTGTGGGTTCGACCTGTACTTGTCAGTTCTTCAATTCGACATTGTGCACTTGCAGTACATAATTTTAACACATCATTAACCTCCTAATCTTATTAGAAATATGTGAGAGTACTTTTATTAATTAATTCTTAAACTCTTTAGGAATTAAATAATAATAATAATAGTAATAATAATAATAAGACTTCTTTTATTAATTTATATTTAATATTTTTAAAATATTAAATAATAAATATTAAGCTATTTAAATTATTCTATCACCATATATTAAATTAAAAATATTTAACTTATTATTATGATTATGTCATTTACTTCTTAAATAAATATTCTTTCTTTTATGGTGTGACCCTTTAGGTTCTCCATATTAAATCAATTGTAAATAATTCAATTAGAACAATTCTAATCTTATTTAAATAAATAAATTAATATATTAATTTATTTAAATAAATAACATTTATTCTACAATAAGGATAAGGCTCCTTAGTGATCAACGACTTTTCATATAATATAGATTTCAACATTAATTATAAAAGAACCTTTGAGTAAATAGTTATCGTACAATTTAATCCTTCCACCATAAAATGTCCCAATTAAATATAAGACATGAAATTACTGTCGAGTCTTATTTTATTTAATTATATGTATTTTGATTCTTAAATGCACAACTCCAAATAATGTAAATTAGAAACTCATTTCTAATTTCATTCTGCCTAGGCCAAGGACTACTGGGTTGTCATTTATCAAATCACATAGGACATTCTCTTCTTTTTCTAGAAGCGGTAGATTCTTTGTTGATCATTCATTATCAAAATTGTACAACTTATTACACCCAAACATACCCTTTGATATATCCTAAGGGTCTTAAGGGACATGTCAAAGTATAACTCATCATACAAAAGAAACTATGAAGATCTCAAGTCTAAGGATCACTTATACTACTACTACTACAGGAATTCCTATTGACAGACAAGTAAAACTCCATTAGGTATTCCTTAGCGATCCAGGTTCAGTGAACTTATTTTCTAATAAGCACCTACATACTTGCTTTAGTGTCTTTACACAAATATTCATGAGATCAATCATCCTCATTCAATGAGCAAGCAACGTACGTACCAATCTATCTGGATTCATTATTCCCCCTTTTAGTAATCCAACGATTGGGAACCATTTTAGTTTATGAGCTATCTAAGAATTTAGATCTCATTAGCATGATCATCATCTTGATTCTAAAAGTATTGCTCAAAACTATGGGCTTATCACATATTATAAAAATAACATCATGTAGATAAATTTAAAGTCTTTAATTAAACAATTCTTTTATTAATAATGAATAAGATTGTTACAAAGTATATGTTTTATCATCAAACATGATTGACTTATGTGCTTACTACTTTTAGGTTATCCGATGTCTTTTTAGTTAGATTTTCCTAACTCGTTCAACATGCGAAAATCGTGAAATTTCTTTTGTTGATTTTATTGGAGATTACGTCTTTCTTAGAGATTTCATCTCTCCTTAAATAAACTCTATGACGTAATTCGAAAAGAAAATTTATTAGCGTTCATTTTATGAATAGTGTTTTAGTGTTTTTCTCGAAAAAAATATTTTCTACCCAGATCTCTTAACACTCATATATAATTACGTAACACATAAACTAGGTCATTAATCGACCAAAATCACATAACACATAATAATATTAAATTTTTTTGTATTTATTAAATATTCTCATTGGAAAACCTAATGTCAAGGCTATCCAAATTCTCGGGTCATCACAGGCGCTATCAGAAATAATTGACTAATTTTTTTTTCCAAATAAGGAATGTTCATTCTCAGACTTGTGCCCAAACCAAAAAATTCAGTTGGACAACTCTATCTAACATCAATAATATTTCAAGACTTGTAATGAAAAACAAAGAAATATTTTACATTAGTCTAGCCGAGTCAAGTAGCTTATATTCGCTTCTTAAACAATTCATGTGTAATAGAACTTGAAGATATGCACAATAGCAAGCTTAAACCAAATATTTGTATAGATATTAAGAATTCACACAATATTTAAACATTTAGTAAATCTGAAGAAGAAAACATCTCAAAACATTCATAAAAGCGTGGTCAAATGAACGTAAAAGTTTACACACAATAATAGTTGTACAAGGTTAGAGAACTTGCCTTATGCGTTGTTTATACTTAACTTTAATCGTTCTTCGTATGTTCTACACAATTAAGTTCACATACATGTATTAATTAGTCACATATTTGACATCAATCCTTGGTTTATATTAACTTTAGTTTATCTCTTATAATGTTTGTTTTACTTGAATCAAAAACTATTTACGTTCTTTAATACTTGCCAAGACGTTTCTATGTTTGTATGTCGTGTGCCCGTCTCAATTTAAGCGAACACTTAGGCTATACACTCATGCGTACGCTTAGCATTTCATTACTCTTAGATAGTATTAATTGATAAATCTTTAATCAACTGCCAAGTTGATTTGGTCCTATTATCAATATGTTAATTAATTAACCTTTATATGATTTGAGTATTAATCCATGAAAGGTTTGTAGTTAATTATATGCCTTACATTCCCCTAATTAAACAAACTCTTCTTAGAACTTCTGCAACACGACACGGTCGCACTGGGAAATGGCTTGGAAGTGGCGCAGCCACGCCACATCGGCAGAGACCATAATCTGGTCTGTTTCCAGATTTCTAGAATTCATTACTTCCATGCCTCCTTCTTAACTTCATAATTTTCACCCCACAAGTCCAAATGACTTGAGACTTGATCCTACTCCTAGACCATACAACAAGGTACAAATTCCACCAAAGCTTGATCTTTATAAACATCTTTAAGACATAGAACATAGAGCTTAAAAACATGTGTTTAACACAATTCTTAGTTTTAAAAAATTTGCTAAAACTTTTCAAAAATCCTTTTTAGATTGCTTTGAAACATCCATACATTTAGTGTAAGACTTCAACTTTTATGAATAAAAATTTAATTTTCTTTAAATGTTATTTTGAATAATAAGGTGTGGATTTGATATAATGTTATAGTTGTGGGTAATATTTACAAATTTTTCAAAGTAAGCAAGTTGTCATAAAATATTCGTTTGGTGGGAGAATATTCGTTTTATCAGGGAATATCCATACGACGGCATAATCATTGGTAGACCCCACAACGGAATTATTGTCGGATATAGAAAGCAATAGAAATAACCTTTTTATAAAAATAACGACAAAACTTTTACCGTTAACTGTTGAAATATCCGGTGATAAATGTACAGTAATACGCATGGTTGCACAGTAGCACACAGTATTGTACAATATCTTTGATTATTGATCCTCACTTAAGAAGTCACTCAGTTTTATTCAATAATTACCACAGTAGTTGCTGCATAGTATCTCAAATTATTGATTCAACTATTGTCACAGTATCATATGTACAATATTTTATATTATTAAATCAATAAATAAGACGACATAGTTATTCATATTATTATTTGCATTATTGACAATGTCTAAAAAGTTCTGTCGAGGAAAGGGGTTAGGTCATTTAATTGCACGCCAATAAGGAGAAGTCCTTATCGAAAATCTCCCTCTTTTCTGGGAATGATCTGGTTGTTAATATTGTGAGTTATAATATTAATGATGAATAAATGTCGAAAGATTAAAAATGTGTTTATTGAAGACAAGTGATTTGTGATAAATAGATGAGTTTTTCATGAAGTATTTGTTGTAAGTTTGGCTTATTACATGGACCCCCACTTACTCATTTTCAAAATCGCTGATAGAAAGTTATCTCAGTTTTATTTTATTATTATTATAATAGTAATAAAACAGAATTTTTTTTATATAAGACAGAAAACTTTTTACATAAAACATAATACTTTTTATATTATATATAAATTTATTCGTTTTATTAGATTATAAATAGAATATATTATATTTTATATAAAATTTTTGTTTTATTAGAATATTTTATTGCATAGTAATGAATAGTAAAAATTAGAAAAATCGCGCGAATTTGTCGACTGCGCCCGTGATTTTTTTTCCTGTGCAGTCCGTGATTATTTTCTTAAATAGTATCCTGCCATTCTTCTATAAATAGGATACCTAGTTTAGAAATGAAAATCACACCAGAATCAGAGAATTCTTCTTCTATAATATTGAGCGTATTTCTTTTGAGTTTAAGAAAACTTTGAGTGTAACAAATAGTGTAAGTTTTCTTTAAGAATATCCCCGCTATACCAGTTAGAATTACTCTCCTTTTAAGGTAAGAGATATTATTTTCATTCAATATTCGTAAGAAATAATATTTTTTTCTATACTATGTAGTATGTAAGTAATATTATTTCGTTTCATATTCCTAAATCTACACTTATTTTGATAAGTATTGCTTCTATACTCCTTGAAATTAGTAGAATATCCTTAAAATTTGCGTTTCATCTAATATCATTTCATTGAAATATTTTTCTGAACATTCTTGTTAAATTTTAATCTTTTCATGTCGGGGTACTATTCACGGGGTACTATTTATACGGTACTATTTATGAAGTACTATTCACGTTGTACTATTCACCAGGGGTACTATTCACGAAAAAAAATTGATTTCTTTTCCATCCAAATTATTTTTGATACATGAATATTATTCTTAAATTTTACTCCACAAATTAGTTATCATATTAACAATTTGGACATTCTTAAACTCTAGATAAATTGAATTATAAATCTTTAATATTTCTCCTTAATCTCACTTGATTGATTTCTTATATCATTGTCATCATCCTCATGCTTATATTGTGGTGAAAGTCATCTTTGGCCCGTAGTGCATAGATGGACTGTTGATTGGTATGATTATGACCAGAAATTATGTATCGATATAATCATGACTTGTAATGTTACAAATGATGTAGTAAAGGTCCTCTTTGGCCCGTAGTGCATAGATGGACAATTGTTTGGCATGATCATGACCACTGGCGATAATAAAGAATATCCTTGGTCCGTAGTGCATGGATAATTCGTGGATGTGATACTAACGAATATCATTGGCTCGTAGTGCATGGATAATTCAGTGATGTAGATTATTTATTGAATTATGTTGCAGAGATAAAATATTAATGATGAACTAAATCATAGAAGATAGTAGACATCATACTCTACTTGACTCTTCTAATGGATTGTTTGTTCCGCTGCAGTTAAACTTGTTCTCTATTGTATTCTATCAGTTTTTATACTGTTGAAGACTAAAGATAATTTATTCTACATTATTTTAGTCATAATATTCTTTCTGGCTAGTTGAGCTCACCCTTTTCTTTCATTGTTCTCTTCAAGAAATGAGAATATAGTTGGGATTAGTCGGGGAATGAAGTGATGATCCAAGATGGTGGCTACAGTAGTCCTCACTATTCTATAAAATAGTTTGATAATAATTGTAATGATGACTCCATTTGAGTTTGGATATTGTCTACGAGACAATATTCGTGTTAAAACTCTCAGCTTATGTTTTGTCGTATTCTGCACGACAATTAATAATTGTATAAATTAAGTTTGTATTTAAATTATGTACCATATATTTGGCGACTCAGAATAAGTTGTGTATACCTATTTTGGAGGCGTCACATTTAGAGTTAACCTATAACTCATTTATGTATCACCATTTCACATGTACGACAACTAATTCTCATATTTTAGTAAAATATTCTCATTGAAGCACTTTATCAAACAATTTGAGGGCATAGGTTTAAAAATTAGATTTCATATGTATTGGTACATGTTTAACATCCAATTTTTTTTTTTCATTAACGGTCCATCCTTATACTTCCGAGCCCTTCATGGTATATGAATTTATACAAATTTTTACATATGAATTTACCCAAGTTGTAAGAACATAGCAAAAGTATATGAATTACCTCTCGTTTGATGCATTCTTGCTTTAGGCTGTTCCTAATTCCTCTTTTGTCAATAATTTGATGAAATACTTCCTCAACTTCAATTGCTAGCTTCGGTTTCTACGGAGTTTAGATAATTCTTCGTTTATGGAAAGAAGGTGCAACACTTGGGACATGAGAGGGAGAGATGGAACATAATCGTGAGTAGAGATTTCTGAGAATGGAGGTTTAGGCTTAATAAACTTCCTAGCCTCTTAGCATCCTTCATCTATTAGACATAGACTAGCTTTAGTGTATGCTAATGGTCTTACAAGCTTACAGCTCTTACTTGGCTACATGACTCAGCTCTCATAACATTGAGTATCTTTACTCTGCATTCCCATATAACCCATATACATGATACATATATACATTTGGGTATCAAATTATATATATATATATATATATATATATATATATATATATATATATATATATATATATATATTGAATCTCATCACATATTTTAAACTATGTTACCGTTATCCATGTTACATTTAATTATTGTAACATAAATACAACTATCATCATTAACTAAATAAATTTATTTATTTATCAATTCATTAAAATAAATATTTTAATCTACAAATTTTCAATTAGTGACTTAACTTCCTCATTCCATTTTGTAGCTAATTCAAGCTAGCTTATTTAATAATTTAATTAACTATTAAATATAAAATTTCAAATAAATGTATATTTTTCACATTTATATACACATTAAACTCTTCACACAAAATCACATATTTCACAACACATGTACATTTATGCAGTCAAACTCAACATATCTCATAATAAGAATCTTATTTATTAAATTCTTATTTAAATAATTTCCGAAAAAATCCCGGATTGTCACAGATGACATTGAAAACATCCAAAGAAATTTGTTTTGAAGTAAGAATACGAAGGAAATGAAAGGGTAAAAGGGATGCAAGTGCTCAATTTGATATGAGAATTTGAGATGCCAAAAATGAAAGAATCATAAATAATTGAGGAATATTCTGACATATCACTTTTTGGTAATTTCAACAAAGTACGGCTCCTTTTTATTGATTTTTTTATTCTAGAATTGTTCAAAAGGTCCTAGGCATAGTTCCTGAAAAGTTTGAGGCTGCAATTTCATCTTTGGAAAACTTAAAAGATCTGTCAAGTATGTTAAAATTTAAGAACGAATAATATCGCAATCACACAAATATTATATGAAAGACGAAAAATTAAGAACGCGCGATATACCCACACCAATTTGGCTAGTCCTACTTGTCTGATGTATTCATTAGATGCCTCACACTCTACAATGATTCACACACCAAATAATATTTGGGTTCTTTACAAAAATATACAACAATTAGAAAGTAATTACATCATTAGTGCATCAACAAAATAATTACAAAAAGAGTGTAATTAGGACTCATATTACAAAAATAGTACAATTCACATTAATAAAGAAACCTAAAATCAAGGAGAAATAACTGCCATAATTAATAATTCAAATTCAAATATTTGGGATCTAACAACAAAAATAAATTCAAATATTCAAATTCAAATCTTCATCTCCTTTTCCATATTTTCTCTTTCCTTTGTAACTAAGAAATTCAATCTAGCTCGTTCATGGTGTATGTGTAGCAGATCTGAATCTGCATCCTCCATTCTCTAAAATAACTTCAGATTTCTCTCCAATACTTGATTTGCGTACTGATATATGAAAGACTTTTTAACATTCTGCAACCAATGTAACAGAATTAACAACTATTCGCAATCACCATATGCTAAATAGCCAGACAAAACACGAACAACTAAAACAAAACAAATAGAAGAAGAAGAAGAAGTCGGAGTTACCAAACCAGTAAGAACAGATTCAAAACGAATTCGGAGTAGCCGAACAAAGAGGAAATCACGAACAATTTTTTTTTATGAATATTTTGTTACCCACAAAAACTAAAATGGTTACCTTTGTATGAATGTTTGGCTACCAACTGCACCATATTCAAAATAATTTTATTTTTAAAAGTTTATTTAAAAGTAACTAATAGCTACATAAATGAAAACTTAGACATGGCATTTCGGAAACCATCTACACGTAACATTTGGAAACCGTTCTTAAATTTTTTTTATTATTAATTGGTAACCCAATAAAACTGAATTGGTTACTTTTTTATGAAGGTTTGGCTACCAACTTATGAATAACATTTTAAAAATAAAATTCTTATGAATATGGTGCAGTTGGTAGCCAAACCTTCGTACAAAGGTAACAATTTTAATTTTTGTGGGTAACAAAATATTCATAAAAAATAAATTGCAAAGCCATAAATTGCAATAGAAAACATAACATGACAAGCCCTTATGAGTGGTCCAGCTTGGATAAATGTTTTAGGTGTGGACAACCGGGGCACAACTCTAATCAATGTTCTAAAAGAGGCGCATTAATTTGATGGAGGCAGAGAATAAAGAATGTGAACTGCAAGAAGATGAACAAAGAGAAACTTCTCATGGTATGACAATGTTGGAGTCACATAAGGTGATGATGGTGATAGGCTTTCTCTTGTTGTGAGAAAGATACTTATGGCCCCGAAACAGGATGAGTACCCTCAAAGGAATAATATCTTCAAAACCCGATGCATTGTTCATGGGAAGGTATGTGATTCAATTATTGATAGTGGCAACACTGAAAATATTGTGTCCAGGTTAATGGTTAACAAGTTGGGACTGTCTAGGTTAATGGTGGAGGATGGCATTAATGGTGGAGGAGGGCGGAGGAGAAGACTGACAAGGGCGGAGAAGGCGTGATTTTTATTAAGGAAAGAGAAGGTGTGCTATATAATTTACTTATTAATTACTTAATTTAATAAGTAAATCAATACTAATCCCCTAAATTAAGGAATCTAAATTGCATACTAATTCCCTAAATTAAAGAATCCTAATTGCACTAATATTGTAAATAAATATAAAAGTGTATTAATTGTGTAAATATTTTATGAGTGCACTATTGTTGTAATTATTTTTAAAAATGTAATAGAATATGTAATTGTTCCATAATGTTTTTATAGTAACTAGAAAATCCTAGCTGCTATAACATGAGCCAAAACACATGAGGCCCAATACATTAGTAAAACTTAAGACCAGACTACTAATAAATCCTCAAGCCCAACCCGTAGATGTAGTGATCATTCGTCGAACCCGCAGAAGTATGAGTCAATCCCAATAAAGTATTACGTTGGTAGAATTGTTGAACGCACTGCAGGCACAAGAAAAAAGGAGACTTATGAGGAAAGAAGGATCTGTGGAAGGTTCTTTTCAAGCTAAATCACAAGTCAACAATGATAAAAAAAAATTAACAAAAAAAGGCAGAACAAAAGCAACAAGCCTGGAGGTTTTACAAGCAACAACAAAAATAGCCAAAGCACCAACACTCAAGTTTTTCCACCTTGCCCTAACTGCAAAAAAAAAAACCAATCATGCACAAAACAAGTGTTGGTGGATGCCAGATATAAGATATCAGAAGTGTGGACAGTTAGGGCATATGGAAAGGATTTGCGAAACTCAACAACAATAAGGAGAGGCCAAGGCTGCTGAGGATCAACCTCAAGAGGAGCAGTTATTTGTGGTATCATTCTTTGCCACTAACAACTCCACATAAAGTTGTCTTATAGATAGTTGTTGTACAAAACACACGACTTATGATTGAGAGCTTTTTAGAGAGCATAATAAGACCGCTTTTTCTAAAGTCAGAATTGGAAATGGAACACACATTACAGTGAAATGCAAAGGAACATTAGCAATTGAAGGTCACACAGGTCTGAAATTAATTTCTGATGTTTTATATGTTTCTGATATTAATCAAAATCTTTTTAGTGCTACTCAGTTGTTGGAAACAGGCTATAAGGTAATGTTTGAAGATAAACACTGTGTGATTAAAGATATAGAAGGCATAGAGGTGTTCAAAGTTTGGCTTTGGATTTGGTGAAAAAGAAGCATATTTATGTACAAAAAGAAGATAACAATACAATGCTTTGGCATAAGAGATTGGTACATCATGCCACTCTACTCTTCATGAAGAAGACAATCTGGTGAAATGATTACCTAAATTAGAGGATTAGCCTCCTAAATGTGTTATCTGTCAATATGGGAAGCAAAGCCAGGTACTTTTCAACAACTTTTCAACAAAACAAGCCCTGAAGGGATATATAGAGGTTGCAATTAATATACACAGATGTGAGAGGACAAATGAAAACACCATTATTAAATAACAGTACGTATTATATTACTTCCATTGATGATTACCCAAGAATGTGATAGATTTATTTTATAAAATTTAAATCTCTGAGGTTGCTGACATCTTCGGGATGTTTAAAGCTTGAGTTGAAACTCAAAGCGGATGATAAATGAAGGTGATTAGGTTTGATAATTGAAATGAATATACCTCCGAAAAATTTAACAAGTTTTGTGAAGATACATGCATTGAACATCAGTTGACAACACCTTACTTACACTCCTCAACAAAATGGAGTTATGGATAGGAAAAATCGAACAATATTTATGGAGATGACCATGTGTTTGCCTCATGACAAAGGGTTACCAAAGAAATTATGGGCCGAGGCTATTAACACAACAATTTTTTTGCTAAATAGATTGCCAACAAAATCTTTTCAGAAAAAGACTCCATTTAAAGCATGACACGACTACAAACCAAAGTTATTTAACCTGAAGACATTTGGTTGTTTGTGTTTCTCTTATAACCCTCAAGTTAAGAGAGACAAATTGGACTAAAAAGCAGAATTTGAAATTTTTGTAGGCTATAGCTCAATTTCAAAAGCCTACGTGATCTACTTATCACAAAGAAACAAAGTAATTGTCAGCAGGAATGTTCAATTCCTTGAGTTAGAGAAATGAAGTTAGGAGAATGACAAAAAATTTGAGGTTCAGGAGGAGAATGTGATGTGGATGATGAACCTGTTAGAGAAACCAAATCATTCTATGACATTTAGCATAGGTGAAATATTTCTATAATGGAGCATGAAGGGTATGAAGTAGCTGCAACTGATCAGAAATGGATAACTGCAATGAAGGAGTTAAAGATGATTGAAAAGAATCAGACACGAGAGTTGGTGGACAGACCAAAACACAAGAAAGCTATAGGAGTGGGTTTATAAGGTAGAACCACCTAGTGAATTAAATAGGGATTTTATTATTAATTTAATTTTTATACTGAATAATTAGGGATCTTAGTATTGATTAGAATTTTATATTGAACCATTAGGGATTTTTGTATTTGGGGTTCATAATTTGATTTTTATGTTGAAATAGGGTTAATAATTTTAATTTTCTGTTGATTAATTAGGGACTGAACTATTTTTTTTGTTTCTTAGATGGTTTGTGCACTCAATATTCCATGATAGTGGATCCTTCAGAAGCTGATTTCTCTAACATTGACAACATTGTGAATGAAAGTGTGATAGATTATGAACCTATGGTAGTGATTTAAAATGATAAGCCTGAGAAGCTTGTATATCAACCCGCTGGTTCTACCATTTGTTTAAATAGACACATGTTAACTTAATTGCACAGTTAGATTAGCAAAAAAAGGCTAATGCTATAAAAACCGTGTTGACTTATCCTACTATTGAATTTGATGGTAAAGTGGGTACTTTTGTGACGTCCCCGAATTCTGTACTAGCCAAACATTGAGGAATTCGCCCCAAGATAATACGTTGTTCCTGATAACCAGGTTATCACTGTTCTCATCATAAACATTAACTATTTGATTTAATTAAATAAAAACAACAAACAATAACATATATAAAAATATTAATTTACATTCCCAGGCTTTGCAACACTTGCATCCATAACCTTTGTACAATTACATACTAAACTGTCCAACAGTATGGAATTTATTACAATACATCTTGTCTTAATAAACTATTACAACAACTTACAACATTCATATCAAACTTAAACTATTACAATATTTCTTCCTACTCTTCTGGCTTTAGGGCACCTTTGCCATGCTATGAGACCCCTCGGCCTCCTCGATTCCTGCTAAAATGCACAACAACGCAAGAGTGGACTTAAATAGCTCAGCAAGTTCTATAATCTCAACAATGATAATCGATAAAATTTCCTGAGTAACGAATAAATAATTTAAAATATTACATCATCTCGGATCCAAGGATATATAGTATGTGGGTAAGGAAAACGTACCTTACTAGGATTAGGGTTTCGTGTTAGTTGAGTAGTAGAGAAATCTACAAAGAGTACGAAATTGATTGATTGATTGAAGAAGGGAGAAGAACAGGTGAACGATTACTCCAATGACACGTGACAGAACTCTTAGAATCCGAGAACCATGTTAGGATAGCAAGGATCTAGAGAGCCTTATTTTGTGCTTCGGGTTGAGAGAGAATCTCCAAGTCTTATAGCCTTTCAAGAGTCCAAAGGTTCAAAAGTCCAAAGTCCCTTTCTCAATGGAATGGAAGGGGCATTTATAAGGTTTCCTGGAAAGTGGTCACATGCCAGACACATGACCTCAGGGAAATTCCTAAAATATCTTTAGTCATCAAAATAATGCACAGATCGCCTTGTACGTCTTTCTAGCCGCCAATCCAATCCCTCAATCAATTCCCAAAATAAGTCGCCTCCATGAGTCTTCTGCCTCAGGACACATGGAGGCCTGCCTCAGGTCTTGCTTATTTATTTCCAGCTCTTCCATCTTTTTATTTAATCATAATGTGAACCTTAATTTGTGCATTTAATTCAATTAGGTCAAGTAAACCCTAATTTGCACATGGGTCCCCATAGTAAAATCTTGAATCCCGTTATCTTCAATTGAGTAACCAATAGAAGGTTTTAGAAATTCGAAATCAAGTGATTTATGTAACTTGCAATTCAATTGTATGAAAAACATCAAGATAACTGAGTGGTTATAAGGACCAAGAACTCTTAATCATACATGGTAGGTGACTAACCTGCTCTCACTCTCGTTACATGTAACACTTTCGTACCGTAATTATACAATATATTAATTGTCAGCGTACCAACATTCTTAACCAGAACCCCTATATTATTGTATATATTAATTGTCAGCGTACCAACATTCTTAACCAGAACCCCTATATTATTGTATTTTTCATTCTTAGTTTAAAGCTTAAGGAATTCTCCTCCAGATAACCTGGTTTGAAGCAACAATATTCTAATTTGGCAAAAAGCACTTTTTTGACCACTGTGGTTATAGTGATTTAACGAAATAGCCACTGTGCTTTAAAAATATTCAATTTGCCCACTGTACTTTTTAAAAATGTTCAATCAGGCCATTCCGTCCATTTTTTGTAACTGCCGTTAACAAATTGCTTATGTGGCTTTTAAAAAACAAAATAAAAAATGACATGGTAATTACGTGGCAATAGATTAACAAATCTGTTTTTTAACCAATTCTATTTTTTTTTAAAAATCTGTTTTTAAAAAAAATTATTTATTTAAAAAAAACGGTTTTAAAGAAAAACAATTTTTTTAAAAAAATTGTTTTTAAACAAATTCTGCTTTTAAAAAAAATTCTATTTTTTAAAAAAAAATCTGTTTTTTAAAAATAATTATATTTTTTAAAAAAATCCGTTTTTTAAAAATTTCTATTTTAAAAAAAAATTATGTTTTTAAAAAAATCTGTTTTTAACAAATCTGTTTTTAATTACGTGGCAAATCTGTTTTTTAACAAATCTGTTTTTAAAAAACAAAATTTTTTAAAAAACAGATTTTTAAAAAAAAATTAATTAATTTAAAAAAACAGAACTTTTTTTTAAAATATAATTTTTTTAAAAGCAGAATTTGTTAAAAAACAGATTTTTTAAAAAAATTGTTTTTTTTTAAAAAAATTGTTTTTTAAAAAAAAAATAAAATTATTTTTTGTCTCGTAATTAATGATTTTTTATTTTTATTTTCTTGTTGAAATTAATGTAATGTTGTAATAGATCTCATTGATACAAAAAAATTAATATATTATTTGTAATTTTATTTTTTACACAAAAACTGTATTTTTTAAAAACAAATTTTTTAAAAAATCTGTTTTTTAACAAATTCTGCTTTTAAAAAAAATTCTGTTTTTTAAAAATAGATTTGTTAAAAACAGATTTTTTAATTAAAAACAGATTTGTTAAAAACAGATTTTTTTTAAAAACATAATTTTTTAAAAAAACAGAAATTTTTAAAAAACAGATTTTTTTAAAAAAATAGAATTTTTTTTAAAAGCAGAATTTGTTTAAAAACAGATTTTTTTTAAAAATTGTTTTTCTTAAAAACCGTTTTTTTTTAAAAGTAATTTTTTTTAAAAACAGATTTTTTTAAAAAACATAATTTGTTAAAAAACAGATTTGTTGTTATTACCATGTCATTTTTTATTTTATTTAAAAAACAGATTTGTTAATCTATTGCCACGTAATTACCATGTCACTTTTTATTTTGTTTTTTAAAAGCCACGTAAGCAATTTGTTAACGGCAGTTACAAAAAATGGACGGAATGGCCTGATTGAACATTTTTAAAAAGTACAGTGGACAAATTGAATATTTTAAAAGCACAGTGGCTATTTCCTTAAATCACTATAACCACAGCGGTGAAAAAGTACTTTTTGCCATTCTAATTTAATAAATTTCCAATTCGGATGAATATTTCAACATTCGCAATTAAACTGCCAAACAAAGAATAACTTCAACAAATGAGTCTAGTCAAACACAAATGACATCGACTCTTAAAATAATCATCATGATCAATATATCAACGATATAATATTAAACGAAAAAGAACATGGGCTTCAATAAAATTTAAATGCACGAAGTGCAAAGACTTTTCTGTTTTGGCTCGTAAATATGATCTCGTAAATTTCTTCATTCTTCCAAATACCTACAATATTACAAAAGGTAGTACTTACCTTAATTTGCTAGGTAGTACTTTCTTATTTCAAACCCTAGGTTATGTTCCTTTTCTCCTTCCTTGGTGTCTGCCGAGCCTCTCCTCATTCTCCCTTGATATTGCCGAGCTTGTTGTGGAAATGGGTCGGGGATTATTCTTATTCCCCCTATATATATATATATATATATATATATATATATAGCGCTTCTTATGCGAGTAGTTCGCAAGCGAACCACCTATAACGACGGACCACACCGTCGCCATATGGTATGAACCGTCTCCATAGCATATGGACGGTCGCCATAGCCTTGAAGTCGGCGTCATAGTCTGTCCATACCCTATAGCGACGGTATGGTCCGTCACTATAGGTGGTCCATGTAACAAAAAGACTGCATATATATATATATATATATATATATATATATATATATATATATATATATATGGTATCTTTTTCTAGTTTGTAAGTTAGTCCATTTTGACTTCTTTTTATGTGGTTATGTCACTTATCTTGTGATTACTATAAAGTTACCCCACCATTAGTGTGGTTTAATCTTACTTTACCTTCTCTAATTATCCAACTTAACTAATTAAGTATGCTTATAAGTTAAATGGTTAATTAAGAAATTTATTGAAACTTCATTTGTAAGTCATTCTCAAAAAATATATTGGGAGGCTTCTTGAGGAAGCCTTCCCCTCATCTCTTATCCTCTTAGCCGGCTGTATATATATATATATATATATATATATATATATATATATATATATATATATATATATATATAGGCCAGATCCTGTTCGAGAGTCCGGACAGGTTTAAAATTCAGACTTTTTTTTTTGTTTTTTTTAAAACAACTAAAAAAAATTATGGAACTTGAATTTTTACATAATACAGTGTTTTTTTAGTTATTTTTTAAAAAAAAAAACAAAAAAAAAGGTCCGGATTTTGATCAGGTCCGGGAGTCCGGACCTGATCCGGCCTGTATATATATATATATATATATATATATATATATATATATATATATATATATATATATATATGTTAAGTACACTTCTATTTTATGAAGTACCATCAAATTCATAATTTGGCCCCCAAAGAATTTGAGCTTACACTTTACTACATCAAGTACCTAATTTAATACAATTTAGCCCCCCAATTTTCGAATCCAACCAAAATTGGTCGGAATACCCGACTCGCACAAGAATTAGATCGGGTTTTGTGTATTTAATACCAATTGACCGTATAAATATACGATTTGACTTAATTTTAAAAAGGGCTATTTACAGTTTTGTTACATCAAGCACCGCCATATTCATGATTTGGCCCCCAAAGAAAAAAAATTAAAATTTTAAAAAATTTAAAATTATAAATAAAATTTTTTTAGCCCTTTACAAAAAGTAACTAATACCGTAGAAATAAGGTATAAAATTATAAATATAATTTAAATTTATAAATAAAATTATAAATACAATTTGTAAAATTTAAGTTGTGATATAATTTGTAAAATTTAAGATAATTTATGATATAATTTATAATTTGCAAGATTTAAGTTGTAAAATTTATACATACATTTGTTAAATTTAAGACGTAAAATTTATAATTTATGATATAATTTATAATTTGCAAGATTTAAGTTGTAAAATTTATACAAACAATTAGTAGAATTTAAGACATAAAATTTATAATTTGCAAGATTTAAGTTGTAAAATTTATACATACAGTTTGTTAAAATTTCCAAATTTGAAGGAATAAAACAATTTGAAGGATTAGAGAAGAGGAAGAGAGCAAATGAGTCATTTTTTTCTTTTTTCTTTTTCAATTTATAAAATTAAAATTATAAAAATTATAAATAAAATTTGTAAAATTTAAGTTGTGATATAATTTATAAAATTTATATATGCAATTTGTTAAAATTTCCAAACTTGAAGGAACAAAACAATTTGAAGGATTATTGAAGAGGAAGAGGGAGAGAGGAGAGAGAGAGCAAATGAGTCATTTTTTTTCTTTTTTTCTTTTTCAATTTATACAATTTAAAATTATAAATATTTATAAATAAAATTATAAATACAATTTGTAAAATTTAAGTTGTGATATAATTTGTAAAATTTGAGATGTAAAATTTATGATATAATTTATAATTTGCAAGATTTAAGTTATAAAATTTATACATACAATTTGTTAAATTTAAGGCGTAAAATTTATAATTTATTATATAATTTATAATTTTCAATATTTAAGTTGTAAAATTTGTACATACAATTTGTAAAATTGAAGACGTAAAATTTATACTTTATGATATAATTTATAATTTGCAAGATTTAAGTTGTAAATTTATGCATACAATTTGTTAATATTTCTAAATTTGAAGCAACAAAACAATTTGAGGGATTAGGGAAGAGAGAAATAGAAGAGAGAGCATGAGTCATTTTTTCTTTTTCAATTTTTTCCTCCTCCTCTTGTATGCTCTTCTAATATAAAAATAGTATTATTTAATTGATTAAATTTTGGGCACTTTTGTAAATTGTTTAAAAGTTTAATGTTTTTCGTGTTAAAAATATAATTTGTACGTTTAAAAGTTAATTGATTTTTTTGGTAATTAAGTCTTTTTTTAAAATTTTATAATTAAAAAAATTATATTGGGTAATCTTTGTATTAATATTTAATTTTAATAATTTAATATATATAATAATTATTTATAAGGATTTATACAGATTTAATACGTCAAAATAAGTATTTATACAAATTTTATACGAATTAGGTACTTGATTTAGTAAATTGTGAATTTGGTGGTACTTGATGTAATATAAGTGTTATTAGCCCATATTGTATACAGTATCTGGCCGAAAAATTAGGTATTCTGGCCAAAATTGGTCGGATTTTGAATTTAGGGGCTAAATTGTATCAAATTAGACACTTGATGTAGTAAAGTGTAAGCCAAAATTTTTGAGTGCCTAATCATGAATATGATGCTTCATGTAGTAAACTGTATTTATCCCTATAAATATATATATATTTTTTCATTCATGCATTCCTTTTGAGGTCTTAGCGGAGACTTTGATTTACGCCATTTGGTCTTTCTTTTCTCGCTTTAACTCCGTTTTAAATGAAATGGAGAATCTCTATTCTTTATATATTCTCCATCATTATCTCTTTCCTGTTATCATGATGTCACATTCCTTTATATTATGTTGTGCTCAGCGAACACATAAAGCCCATGATGGGAAGTCGCATCTCTTTTGGAGTGGAATCAGGAATCCTACAAAGGAAAGGAAGAGCAGAAACCTTAGCTCCAACCAAAGTATATAAATAGATTTCCTGACTTCTCTTTTGGTCTATTGGTCTTTTGGGAAAGAAAAGGAAAGAGGAGACTTCACTACTTTTCCTTCTTTACCCTAATTTTTTTTTAATTTCCTTAACACTATACATTTAACTTTAATATATACATTGTAAATGTATCAAGAAGTAAAACTTAACTTCATTAATATTTTTATTCACATTATAATATTCACATTGCAATTACATTTGAGTTTAGGGTTTCAAAATATTACAACTTTGACATAAATGACAAGTTACAAGTATGAAAAAAAAACATTAGAGATATTAGGGCAAAAATGATTCTGTTAAAAATTTGAAAGACAATTTTGCGTTGAAAAGTTTTTTTGGTGGAAAAGTATTCATGTAAGGCGTTGTGCTCAAATTCTGAATATCATGGTTCAAGATGCATGGTTTGAATTTGATTGTTATTGTTCATGATACTGTTAAATTTTTAAAGGGATCCCCTTTAAGGTTGCATAAGTTTGTTCATATTGGTAAACCGCTCCAGTTAAGTACTACTAAAAAACTTGTTTTGGATCTGCCAACTCATTGGAACTCCACATATGCAGTGTTTAAGTCAATTATTGAGTTTAGGGACATCTTCCCTAGATACCAAGAAGGACTCACTATAACACTCCAATCCCACGTCAAAACATGTGAGAAAAATTATATGTATATTAGGAATTACACTACTAACAATAGTATATACCTTCACTCAATACTTTTTGGTGAACCCGTGGTGGACTATGATGACCCAAGAATATTCTATTAAACTATACTAGTAATTTAAGGTCTTGTTTAGATAAATTTGATCAAATTTGGACAGGGTTATGGGTATCCAATCTCAATCTTATTTTTTCCTTTAAATATAGAACAAGATTAAGGAGTTATTTCTGATGACTTCTAATGATCAATGTCATTTGTTCAAAGATATGGACTTCAAAATGAAGGAAAAGTTTATTAATTATAGGGTGAGTGTAATATTTTGATGGCAATTGCACTTATTCTTTATCTAAGGTATAAGATGCAATTGGCCATCTTAGTTTTCCCAAGAAAGATTCAACTAGTTCCTACTAGTGCGCCTAGTATGGAAGGGAGTTCTTCTAATTCCGTTAGTGGTATCAGTGACAGAGCCAAAACAAAAAACAGAGTTTAGTTTGATTCCTTGGCTCAAGGTATGGATACTATTAGTCCTATCAAAATTGATTTAGATGCTTATCTTAAAGACGGTATATACGTGTGTGTGTGTCTTTAATGATTTACGTGGTAGAAAGCAAATACCTTGAAATTTAGAATTAAAATCGCTAAAGATATTACATCAGTTCTTGTGACAATTGTTGAATATGAGAGTAGTTTTTGTGCCCGTGGAAGGGTCCTTGTCAATATAGACCTGAGATAGTGCAAACCCTCATTTTTACTTCGGATTAGTTAATGAGTGATTATGGACTAACTCTTTTTTCTTTCTTTCTTTCTTTCTTTCTGTCTTTTTTTTTCTTTTTTAACATTTTTGTAGTGTACTTTTTTAATTCATCAATTAATCGATTTATTTATATTGATATTTCTTTTATAATTTCTAGGTTAATGAAAATGGAGTCATTGAAATATCCTTGGAGTGATGTTGATTGTTGTTGCTGCTACTGCTCAAGATTGAAGATTTCTTCTATTGATGGCTATTTATTTATTTTTCTTAATGAAATTGAGTAGAAGGGAGGATTTTAAATTTATTTTTATGGATTGTAAACTTTGTTAAACTTGAATTATTGGTGCTGTTAATTAGGTTGGGTTTTCTTGAACTGTAGGATTGGTTATGTTTAGATTTAATTTTCTTGGTGATTTTTGGTATAAAGATTTACATGGATTATAAATTGCTTAATTTGTTATTTATTTGGTTTAGAATTTTTGATGGTTACTTAATACTGGCTATTGAAGACTTGAGGTAAGGATCCCATGCTAATTTCCATGTAAGTTATAATTTTGAATTATGAAATTGTGATATTCATTTTTAAGTGTTGTATAATAATTAGTTTTATCTTGTTTTATTATTATTATTATTATTATTATTATTATTATTATTATTTAATATTCAGGATCAAATTAAGAAGACTGCATATTGATATCTTGAAGATCAGAAGATTTGATGCTGGTGGATCTGAGCCCGACCATGCTAAACTTTCTGACAACGCCTTGTTAGCATTGAAGTTCCATGAAATGACGGATCGACGCAAGGAAGAAGGTCGTTGACTTCTTTGGGTTCGGTATTATGTCTTCGGTGTGGCTGTTCGGCTTCAGATATCTGGTGGACTTCTTCGGGAGTTTGGGTATCTTTGCGGATTCGTGGCATCGTGACTTCAGGAATATCAGAATGGTTTTGATGATTGTCCGATTTTAATTCTTTTATTGTAATAGTCTTTTATTAGGTAGTATATTATTACGTAATTAAATTGTTACCTATTAGGACTTTCTTGCCATAGTTAGTTGTTACCTATTAGGATTTTCTTTCCATGATTATAGGAATTTTGTTCTATCTTGATAAGGAAACATTTTAGCTAGATAACTCGGCTTGTGGGTTGAATTACAGCTAGCTTTTGTTTTGATAATAATAATTTACACATTACAGAGATTTTTCTGTGTTTAAGGTAATTCTTTTTCTTTCTTTACCTGTGAATTTATTGTTACCCTAGCTCGCAGGATAATTAGTATTCTGTTCGGCGTCAGTTGGTATCACAGCTCAACATATTTTTGGAAATAGATTTCATCAATTTCAATGGCTGGTGGTTGTGGTCGTCGTGACAGATTTCGGTTGAGGAAGTCCAGCTCCTGGATCGTAACGTTCAGGATATTATGATTGAGGATTTATAGAGACAAGTGGCAGAATTAACCCAGCGTATAGGGGCGCAAAATCTCGATAATCGTGAAGAGGAGAATTACGATTTCGAGTCCAGTTTTGAAATTAAATATGTATCACAATTGGAATCAATTCTGGGAACGACGTGGTCGATATGATCATCATCGAGATTGGGGTTTTAAGGTAGAGTTTTTGGAGTTTTCGGGTACGTTGCAAGCCGATGTATTCATCAATTGGATGAATGAAGTTGAACGTATTTTTGAGTACAAGGAAGTTCCAGACAGTATCAAGGTGAAACTGGTTGCCATTAAACTCAAGGGCAAAGCATCTGTTTGGTGGGAGCAGTTGAAGCGATCACGAGAGAGACATGGTAGGTCTAAAATCGTGAATTGGGAGAAGATGAAGAAGAAGATGCAAATACATTTTCTTCCTTTTGGGTACACTCAATCTTTATTCAAGCGACTATACTTATTAAGGCAGGGAACCAGGTCAGTTGATGAATATATAAAGGAGTTTTACAAATTGATAGCCTGTAATGACTTATCCGAATTAGAGGAGCAGTTAGCTAGTGGAACGATATTTGGGTGGTTTAAGGCAGCCCCTGCAAGATGCCCTCAATCTTCATTCACCGTGGACAGTTTTTGAGTCATGCCAACTAGCACTTGAGGCAGAGCAACAACAAAATCGGAGACCGGTAGTGAGAAGCAGCCAGAATAGTAGTGAGAGTAGTATGCCCTCAAGCTAATCACATTGGATGTGATAAGCATTTACTTTATAATCTTATTCAATTATTAATAAAATAATTTATTTAATACAAAGCACATTCTTTATCCATGCATGTTAATTAGTTGAATTAATAAATGTGATAAACCCATAATTTTGGAGCAATACTTTTAGAATCATGATTTTGATCATGCTAATGAGATCTAAATTCTAAGATAGCTCAAAACTAAAATGTTCCTAATCGTTGGATCACTAACGTGGGGTTACTGATTCCGGATAGATTTGTACATACTATGTTTGCTCTATTGAAGAGGATGATTGATCTCATAATCATTTGTGTGGAGACACTAAAGCAAGTATGTAGGTGCTTCTTGGAGAATAAGTTCACTGAGCGTGGTTGGCTTAATGGAAACCTAATAAAGTTTTACTTGCCTAACAAAAGGAGTTCCTATAGTGATAGTTGTACAAGTGATCATTGAACTTAAGATCATCATAGTACCTTGTGTGTATTCTAAATTATACTTTGTTATATTCCTTAATACTTAAGAGTATGTTGTAGGGTATGTTCGGGTATAATAAAGTATACATGGAGGTAGGTGAATGATTAGCAAATGATCTACCACTTCCAGTAAAGGGAGAGAATGTCATATACGATTTGATGAATGACAACTCAGAAATCCTTGGCCAAGGTGGAAAGGAAATGAGAAATGAGTTTCTAATTTACATTAATCAAAGTTGTGCATTTTGTGAATCGAAATGCATATGATTAAATTAATAAGATTTGTCAGTAATTCCATGTCTTATGTTTAATCTGGACATTGTATGGTAGAAGGATTGAATTGTACGGTAACTATTCATGGAATATGTTCTTTGTGATAATCTTTTTTATTGAACGTTGAATTCATATTATCCGGATAATGAGTTATGGTGGTTTAGTACCAACTCATGCTAATTATAATGCCTAGAAATGGGTTGTTTTTGAATTGATTAATGAGCAAAGTTTCAAGCTTGTTAAAGTAAGTGATGACGAATTTTAAAGATAATTTTAAGTTTATGTGAATGCTTAGGCAACCCTTGTATCATAGCTTGGGAATTGTTTGTGTAATGGCCAAAATTGTGCTTAAAATCTAGATTTGAGGACTATTTTGGTCAAGGTCAGTATCTGAACTTTTGAGTAAGTAAGGAGACCATAATATGTCCATAAATAACATTTAAAACTTGTTCCTTAACTTAGTGGAGGTCCATTTTGAGTACTCCTCAATTTTCATGTTTAAAGACAATGAAAAGTAAGCTTTAAAGTGTCATTTAACACTTAAATAAAGAGAGGCAACATCTGAACTTTGTAGGCAAGTTTTAATAGCTATAACATGGCATAAGTATGCTACACAAGCTAAAAGAAACCAAGTTTAGACTTTTTTGAGCATTAGAATTGTTAAAAATCATGTTTTAGGCCAAAAGTGGTCTGTTTTGGGTAATTTTTTTGTACCTAAATTTGTAAGACTGTAATGAGCTTATATAAAGTTACTAATACATGTTATAAATGATTCCCAAACACGGCTAAGGCAAAAGCTAACAAGAAGACTAAGTTCTTGTGCATCTTATAAGCCTAAAGTGAGTTTTGATAGGTCAAAATAGGCTAGATGACTAAACAAAATGAGATGATTATAAAAATAACCTTAGGTAACTAAAATACACATACCTAGACTGTCCTACTAGCCAAAATTGAAAGAAATTTAAAAGTGTCAAAATCAGTTCTGGAGAAAAAGTGCTAAACTGTCCAGTTTGAGCCTCAATTAAAAGTAGGCCTAACTGATATGAATGAGGAACCTAAACCCTTGTTAAAATATCTTTGTATGTGGTTTAGAAGTATAGCCAGATGGCAGAGCCAAAAGATTAACAAAGAAATTTTAACAAATCATCAAAGTAGGCAGCAAACTCAATATTCTGCTACAGTTGGGTAGTAGAGTGAAAATCGTAGAGTGAACTCTGCAGAAAGTAGAGTGAAAACTCAACAGATAGTAGAGTGGCTCAGTAGATAGTAGAATGCAAAATTAGCAGATAGTAGCGTGGCTCAACAGATAGTAGAGTGGCTCAACAGATAGTATAGTGAAAACTCAGCAGATAGTAGAGTGGCTCAACAAATAGTGGAGTGAAAAACTCAGCAGATAGTAGATTAGAGTGGAAAACTCAACAAATAGTAGAGTGAGAACTCTGAAAATCATAGAGTGATCCCTGAAAATCGTAGAGTGAACTTTAAAAATAGTAGAATGACTCTCGAAATCGTAGAGTGCAAATCATAGAGTGCAAATCGTAGAGTGAAGATAGTACAGTGAAAATGTGTAAACACCCTAGTTTGTGCTCAGTTTTGGTCAACTTCTATAACTGAATTCAAGAAACCAAACCCATGAAAAAAATACTATGATATGTGATCTAAATGCTTGCACAAACATGAGATCAAATGAGCTAACCCATAATGCACAAAAACATCATCAAAGTTGCCTAAAAATTCACTTCTGCTGCAGTTGGTAGTAGAATGGGTAGTTAAGTGAAAATGTAAAACACCCATTTAGAGCCACTATCTTGAGAAGCCTTAAAGAGGTTGTTTCAATTGATTAACTATGGAATAAAATACTATGATGTATGGTCTAAAAGCTTGTTCAAACTTGGAAGTCAAAAGTTCAATGCAAAAATTCCTAAAAATTCCCAAAGTACCCTAGAAAATCATATTTTTTGTTTTTGAACTATGATGGAATAATGAGATTTGATCATTGGAAATGTCATAGCATGACTTAAGATGATATTTGAAGTGTATAATAACTAATAAATTGTATCACGTTATGTTTGGACCAAAATGAGTATATTTGAGAATGTATAGGAACTAAGTATGTAATGTATACTGTGTGACGCCACCAAAATAGGTCAACACAACCCATTCTGAGTCACCAAATATATGGTACAGAATTGAAATACAACTTCAATTATACAATTGTCGTGCAAAATACGACAACACATAGGTTGTGAGTTTTAATACAAATATTGTCTTGTAGACAATATCCAAACTCAAATAAAGTCTTTATTACAATTATTGATACACTCTTTTACAAAATAATGAGGGCTACTATAATAACCGTCTTGAACCATCACTCCGCACCCCGACTAGTCCCAGCTATATTCTCGCCTTCTGAGAAGAACAATAGAATAAAAAGAAAAATGGTGAGCTCAACTAGCCCAGTAAAGAATATTATGACTAAGATAATGTAGAAAAAATTATCCTTAGTCCTCAACAGGGAAAAATATGATAGAATACAATAGACAACAAGTTTTAGATCAACAACTGCAGCAAAAATATCAATCCATTAGAAGAGTCAAGTAGATAATGATATCTACTATATTCTATGATTTAAAAGTCCATCATCAATATTTTATCCCTATAACATCATTCAATAAATATTTCAAATCAATGAATTATCCATGCACTGCGGGCCAAGAATATTCGTTAGTATCACCAGTGGTCATGATCATGCCAAACATCTATCTATCTATTCACTACGGGTCAAAGAGGACTTTCACTACAAACTTTAATTATCTGTAACATTAAAGGTTATGATTATACCAATAAAATTTTTTTAGTCATAATCATATCAATCAACAGTCCGTCTTTGCACTACGGGCCAAAGATGACTTCCAGTATAAACATGAGGATGATAACAATGATATAAAGATTCAATCAAGTGAGATAAAAGATAAATATTAGAGAATTCTAATTCAATTTATCCAGAGTTCAAATATGTCCAAATTGTCAACATGATAACTATTTGTGAAGTAAAATTTAAGAATGATTTTTATGTATCAAAAATAATTTAGACAGAAAAGAAAATTAAATTCTGTTGTGAATAGTACTCGTGAATAGTACCGTACGAATAGTGCCCATGAATAGTACTGTATGAATAGTGCCCAGACATAAAAAGTTTAAAATTTAATAAGAAAGTTCAGACTAATATTCTAGTGAAATAATATTAGATGAAGAGCAAAACTTAAGGAATTTCTAATCATTTTAGGAACTATAAGCAATACTTACCATAGTAAGTGTAAATTTAGGAATATGAAATGAAATAATATCCCTTACATTATATGGAGTATGAAAGAAAATAATATTTATTACGAATATTGCAATAAAGTAATATCCTTTACTATAGTAGAAACTAGATTTGACTGGAATATCGGATATTATTATGAGAAAATCTTGCACAAAAAGCTACACTCAAAGTATCCTTATACTCAAGAGAAATACTCACAATACTATAGGATAAGAATTTCTGATATTTGTGTTTTGGGAAGGAGGGGTTACCCCCTATTTATAGTGCAACGGAGGAAGAAAAAACAATGCATGCTACCTAACATTTCTTTTCTTCTCCAGGCCTAACTTCTCATTTCAATGCCTAACTCTCATATTTCCTTGTTTGAGGGCCCACAAAAATTAGGCGACACCACTTTGTAGGCAAATTCTCACCAACCCAAAATAATGCTACACTGCTAAAGTATTCAAATACATTTTGGTTCCTTCCGTCCCTTTACCACATGCTTATATATATATATATATATATATATATATATATATATATATATTATTTAAACAATTATAATATATTATAATATTATATTTTAATGAATATTTTATCGGAGATATAATTATGATTCTATAGAAAAATATGCCAAACTTTCAACAATTATTTCATGCTAAAATTCCTTCATTTATATCATAATTGAACCAATATCCACAACATAATAATTATTCATAAATAATATTACAAGCTCACAATATTAATAACCATACCATTCCCTGGAAATAGGGAGTTTTCCAATAAGGATTTATCATTATTGGCGCGCAATTATATAACCTAACCCCTTTCCTCGACAGAATTTTCTAGGCATTACCAATAATGCGAACTAATAATATGAATAATTGTGTCATGTCAATTATTGATGCAATAATATAAAATATTGTGCAGATGATACTGTGACAATAATTGAATCAATAATATGAGATATTGGGCAACAATTACTGTAAAAATTATTGAATGAAACTGAGTGACTTCTAACGTAAGAATCAATTATCAGAAATACTATGCAATACCGTGTGCTACTGTGCAACTACGCATATTACTGTATTTTTATCACCGGGTATTTCAACAGTTAACGGGAAAAGTTTTGCCGTTATTTTTATAAAAAGGTTATTTCTGTCGCTTTCTATATCCGACAGTGATTCCGT
Organism: Panax notoginseng; assembly: GCA_016801055.1. Classification (NCBI taxonomy): domain Eukaryota; kingdom Viridiplantae; phylum Streptophyta; class Magnoliopsida; order Apiales; family Araliaceae; genus Panax; species Panax notoginseng. The sequence continues at coordinate 185,880,094 of CM029018.1, forward strand.
TATGTGGTCTACCAATGATTGCGCCGTCGTACGGATATTCCCCGAAAAAAAGAATATTCCTCAACCAAACGAATATTTTATAACAACTTCCTTACTTTGCAAAATTTGCACATTTCACCCATAATTAAAGTATTATATCAAATCAATACCTTATTATTCAAAATGATAATTAGAGAAATTAAATTTTTATTCATAAAAAGTTGGGGTCTTACATGTACCATGTGTGTATGGTTACAAAGTCATGAACGAAGGTTATATATATAATATAAGTCTAAAGAATTAGATAAGCAATACTTAACTAAGTGTGGTATGATGTAATGGTGTGATACAAATACAGTAAACTACTAGTGCAACAATAAGCTAGCACATATGGTGATAAAAGGGGAAATAAAAACTGAGTTATATAAATAACGAAGTTGTATATAAAGACAGTATAAGGACAATATAAGTTAAAATAGGTTATTAAAGTAAGGTAAACCTTGCGATCAAGTATTGATTATTTTTATTATCAATCTCGCATACCGTGTAGGTCATGCAAAGGAACACGACAGGGTAGCGTAATGGTAAAATACCGGTACAGACAAGTTTTTCAGAACTTGTTAATTATTATGTGCACATATTTCCTGTATTATATGTACTTGTGAATAATTTGAGATGTGCACTATGTGCTATACTGTGATATAAATCTATTGAATCAAGTTAATGATTGATGTTGATTGAGTTATGGAAACTCACTATATTAATTCGTAATTTGAGGTTTATGATAAGCATGAAGCAGGTATAACTATTGAGTATGAACTTTATGATGCCTGAATAAATTCAAAGTATGAGAAACAAGAAATATGTATAAACTTTGGAGTATGAAAAATTTAAAATGTGTTGGTCAACGTAGTTGCTCATCCTTGCTATAAATAATTGTTTTCAGCTAAACTAGAGCGGATCGAAGGATTTAGGATAGACAAAGGAAAAAAGAAGAAGTACTGATTGAAGTTGTTTGTATAGTTCTAGCTATGCTAGATAACGTTCATATGACATACTGTAATTGCATAGTTAAAGAACATTGTATAGAAGAATAGTTAAGTCTAGTTGTGAGCTCATGGATACTTAAAATCTAATATATTTAAGTGAAACATATTATTTATAACTTGAACTGTATAATTTAAGTCAAGATGATTTAAAAGTATAATACCAAGTTGTAAAAGTTGCAGATTCTGGAAATGGAAGGAATTAATGTATTAATTGGTATCAAGCGAGGTTGTATTCATTATTTTATGAATAAATGTTATGAATATTCAGATGAAGACTGCATCGTAATGCACTAGGTCCGAGGTAACAGGTACCCGGGTTTGGGGGCGTTACAGGATTTAATTTTAATAGATGTTTGAATGAATGTGGTTTTCATAAATGGGGTCTGCGTATGTCGCCTATCTAATTTTCTGATGTAAATTCTTTCTCCCTCATATGTATCACCTTTTGACTGCTAATCAAGGTTTCTATTTTACGAAAAATAGATTATAATATGATTTTATAGAATTACTCAAGAGAATTGGAGTTGAAGAGCAGGAGCATTGAAAACCCGTTTATAACAAAACCCAGATTGAATGTAATAGTTATATTCAAATTTTATTCTTGTACCCTACGTTTGACCTTTTGGGTCATGGTGGCTCCAGTGAACCAAATTAGAATTAAGTCCATAATCATCCCGGGTAGAATATAGTATTCTATATGTGCATGTTAATTATATAATAAATATATTATTATACATGTTGATGTATGTTTAATATGATGCATATTTTTATATATATTTGCATGCGCACTAAATAAGGTGAAACAATTAATAACAAAACCCTCAAAAGATTATATATTAAGTTGATTACGTTCAAAGACATCAGAGAATGTCGAATATGGCCTTCTAGCATGGTAAAGCGATAAAGTATTGAATATTTAAAATGAGTTTTTTGTGCACACACAAGACAAGTATTAAATATTTAAGATTGTGTTAGTACCACGGCGAGAAGAAATCAGTTTGGCTCAAGCAGTCGGGAACCCGATCCTATTATTCATGACTAGATTCCTAACAGAGGCCAAGCGTGAAGGTGTGGGAAATGATGCAGAGGGGCTACATTCGTGAGACTATGAGTCTGTGTGCAGTACTAGCTCTATTAGTACCGAAGAAATATAGATCATAGAGAATGTGTATCGACAGCAGGACAATCAATAAAATTACAGTTAAATACAGATATCCGATACCTCACCTTGACGATATGCTAGATCAGTTGTCTAGAGTAAAACTCTTTTCAAAAATTGATCTTAAAAATGGATACCATTAGGTTCGACTGAGACCTGGATATGAATGGAAGACAATATTCAAGACGCAACACGGCTTATATGAATGGATGGTTACACTCTTCAGACTATCCAATGCGTCCAATAAATTCATGAGATTTATGCATCAGGAACTACGACCTTACATGGAAAAATTTATGGTTTTCTACTTTGATGATATTCTCATTTACATTCCGACATGGGCAATGCATTATGAACACCTCTGAACTGTGTTTAATACATTGAGGAAGGAACGTTTGTTTTTTAACCAGAAGCAGAGTTCTTATTTCATGACTTTGGTAACTTTCCTTGGTTTCATCGTTTCTACCGAAGGTGTTCACGCTAATCAGTCAAAGATCGATGCAGTCTTGGTATGGCGTACACTGAAGACTATACATGATGTCAGAAGTTTTCATGGGTTTACATCTTTTTATAATCATTTCATCAAGAACTTTAGCACCCTAATTGCATCTATTACTGAGTGTCTTAGGGGAAAATTATTTCAATGGTCCAAGGAGGTCAAAGATAGCTTTCAGCTAGTCAAGAAAAAGATGATCGAAGCACCAGTAGTGGCACTTCCTAACTTTGTGAAGGTCTTTGAGGTAAATTATGATGCATTAGGAGTTGGTATTGGTGGGGTTCTCAGTCAGTGGCTTTCTTTAGTGAGAAGTTATCAGGGTCAAATAAGAACTACTCTACTTATGATTTGGAATTTTATGCCATTCTTTAATCTCTAATGCATTGGCGACACTATCTAATATAGAGGGAGTTCATCCTTATTACTAATCATGAGGCTTTGAATTAAGTACATTAATGGTTAGTATAAGTTGAACCAAAGGTATGCTAAATTGGTGGCTTACTTACAAGAATTCACCTTCACTTTGTGGCATCAGGCAGGAAGTTTGAATCGTGTAACTGATGCGTTAAGCTGAACTGCGTCACTCTTTAGCACTATGCGTAACAAAGTTATAGGGTTTGAAGTCTTTACTGGTATGTACGTAGAGGATCATTCTTTTGAAAAGATATTTAAGGAAGTACGTGAAGATCGGCTACTTGACTTTGTTTTTTCATAAATGATACTTATTTCGGGGACTTCAGTTATGCATTCCAGATTGCTCATTTCGACAGCAAATCGTAAATGAACTCTACAACGAGGGATACTTCGGATGTAACACCCCTAAATCTAGGTCCTTTGAACCTCGGACCTGGTACGTCACGGTACAACCTTCATCTCAATACATACATCCTTTATTAATAAATAACGGAACACAACCTGGCTTTTATACTGATTAATACATTATTCCCTTCTGTTCTAGAATCTATAACCTTTATAATCGGTTATTACATTTGTAGATCGTTCATGATCTATCTGTACAACTTAAACTATAAACAATATGTTTTATATTGATACATGGATTCAGAATTCAAATTTAAATATTCTCCTGTATAGTGTTCTTCAACTACACATCTATAATGTATAATATTAACGTTCATTTAGCTTAGCTGGAAGGTATAATTACTCTAGAGAAATTATACCAATGAGTTAATGTGTTATTAAAACATCAACCATCTTCAATCACTATTTCTTCTCGTGAACCTTTGTCTATCCTGAATCCTTTGACGCTATGGTTATCTGCTTATATCGACAATTATCTGCAAAAATTTGTTTGTAAGATTGAGCACGACGGCTTAGCAAGTCCAACAGTCTACACATTTCATGCTTCACATATCATACAAACTTCATATATTCATGTATCAAAAATTTTAGTCAATGCATCTACACATGCTTCATACATCCCTATATGTATCATACATTTCATGATATGCATCTTTATATGCATCATACTTATCATATAACACAATATAATCTTCATGTTGTATATCTAACACATACTTCACAAATTCCATGCTTTGCATTTAGTCACACAATATTCATGAAATCAACTATTTCACATAAAACAACATATTTCATTAACTATCATAAACATGGTTTAATACACATTATCACATAAGAGCAAGTTACTGAAGAACTTGCCTCGAAGCGTTCCTTACGCTGTTAGAAGAATTTGTCCTTCCATTGTCCTACACAATTAAGGGTATATATAACTACCATTAGCCACATAATGACACTTGGTAGTCATTTATGTTAATTCCACTTTACTTTTCATCATTCTTCCTTTTTAAATCTTGATACACAATGCTTTAATCATGTGTTTAAGACTTACTAGAACACGTTATTGTCCATTAGTTTTATTTACATAAAATTTCCTTCAAATGATAACCTACATCCTCCATGAGAATTTAAATTTAATTGATTAGTTTAATCATCACCTCGTAATTAAATATGATAATAATTCTTAAACTCTCGTCTAATATTATTAATCACTCTACAAATATTATTAATCATTTAATAATATTTCAATCAGTTACTAATATTATTAATCATTTTATAATATTTTATTCACTTTCTAATATTATTAATCACTTAATAATATCTTAATAACTTACAAATATTATTAATCATTTAATAATATTTTATTCACTTTCTAATATTATTAACCATTTAACAATATTTTATTTACTTACTAATATTATTAATCTTTTAATAATATTTTAATCACTTACTAATATTATTAATCTTTTAATAATATTTTAATCATTTACTAATATTATTAATCATTTATAAACAATTTAATTTAATTGTTTATCTCTTACTATTTAATTTATTTAACACACACATCGTGCCATTCGTATATCATTTTATTAAAAATGACCAAATTACCCTCATAAAGTTTTAATACATCATATTAATGATTATTAGTCAATAAAATCACCTTATAGAATTTTATGACTTAATATAACTTAATTTTCTTATTTATTCTTAACGCATTCATAGGTATTAAAAATACCTAATCAAATTATTATTTTCCTATCTCCTGGAAAACTTCAATATTTAATATTTTAGTCACAAAATAATTTTCTTGAAATTTTCCAACTTCATTTCCTATTTTTAAATAGGTCATTTCTGTCCATAACTACCACATTTATTAAAAACTATCTTTTTGACTTATACCAACGTACACATCCCCTTACATTATTTTTATAACATTCGCATAAAATTATGTGATTAACCTTTTCATAGTCTCATATGTCACATGTCGACATACTCTAGTTGATAAAAATTATCTTGACGATTCTCGACTCGTCGGTAATTATTAGTTTTTAATTCGTTGGAAGCCTAATTCCCCCATTAATCCTCCTTAATCATTTTATTATTATTTTTTATTTTCTTTCCATACCTATATACATATATTCCATACACAAAAATAATTTTTCTGGAATTTTTCCTTTTTATTAAATATTTTTCAAAAGCCAATTTTAATTCGTAACATAGCAAAATTAGCTATATCATGCTCAACTCAGAAAATTCCCAAATTTTTACAGAATCTTAAATATATTAACGTAAACTTCCATTATAAAACTCTAGTTATAGCCGTTTCCGTCGGAAAAATCCTAAAATTGAAATGGCCATAACTCACTCGATTTAAGTCAGAATAATCTCAACTTTGGACAGGAGCTTCTTTATATCATATATTTTCATGTCCCAAAAAGCCTGAATTTATTTCAAAAATTAATTTGCAAAAAATTCCCCTGCAAAGTTTTGGACAGTTTGTTTTTCGGTATTTCCAGATTTTGCCTACTTCGCTAAAAATTGTCCAAACGAAAATCTACAAGGAATTTTTTAGTGATTCCACTTGGAGATGTTAGATATCACATGGATCTAACACATGTCTTTGATGGATCTCAAAAATAAGTTGTAAATTTCAATTGGCGAAGGTCCAAAGTGGACTGAAATTTAGGGCATTTTTCAGATTTTACCTATTTTGCCAAAAACAGTCCATACGAAAATCTATAACACCTTTTTCGGTAATTCTACTTGGAGAATTTAAAAGACTCATAAATCTAATTCTAGGACTTGACCACACTCAAAATTTTGAAGTAGAATTGGAGATCCAATGGTTTAAATTTCATGTTTCATTTTCTAGAAAATCAATTTTTCATACTTGAATGTTTTCTAAGAAATCTTCAATGATCTCGTGATTAATCAAGCATTAATCAACATAATACATCTTAATACATCCTAATACCTCTTATAATCATGGATCTATCACGATCCATGATTAATTTCATCAAACTCAAGAACATAAACTAGGAAATCAACTAAGATTTGAAGTTTATACCTTTAGGATTTTTCTCCTCTTGATTTCTTCTTCATATTCTTCTCTTCCTCTCTATTATGGTCGGACAAGGGAGTGTAGGAATGAGAGAGCAATTTTTTTCTTCTTCATTTCCTTTATTTAGCTAATTGATATTTAGGAGAGAGAGAGAGATAGTAGTTTAGGATTAGGTAGAGTTGGTGAGGAGAAGGTGAAGGCGGTTTACCTAACCCATGTGCTAAAAATTTCAGCTGTTTTAAGTCATGTGGGTCTCGCTTTTATTTCCTCGTTTTGCATGTTTAATCTCGTCTTTGACGAAAAAATTAAATTTTTAAGTTTATAGCCAATTCCTACTAAATTCGATGCTCCCAACATCATGGGCGCATCTGTTTCTTCAAATTCATCTCCGAATATTAAGTTTGACTTTTCCCCACAAAAGTCAACTGTTGATTTTGACCAAAAGTCAACCCCGACACATTTTGTATTTGCAGCCCTATTCTTAGTAATTTCAACGTTCCGGATTCAAATATCCAATCCGTGTTTCCAAATTCCTCTCCTAACTCCGATTTTGATTTTTCTCCATAAAAGTCAATTGTTGACTTTGATCAAAAAGTCAACCCCGGCACATTTCGTGTTTATAGTCTTTTCCGACTAAACTTGACGTTCCGGACACAACTGAATAGTCCATGCTTCAAAATTCTATCTCTAACTCCAATTTTTAGTTTTAACTTGCTTCTAAAAAGTCCTCCCAAAGTTTGGGCTATCCAATAAATTGTTTGGGACATGTTTCATAAATTTTACATTTCCCTAATTATTCAATTAGGGCTTCTAGTCCACTTACTTTGGACTTTAAATAATTACTCCTTCAATCATGCATATTCTCTAGATTTGTCATAAGTATTCACTTCATTGATAAATAATTAATATTCTCCTATATTAGACTAGACATTTTATTCAACGTCTATTAAAATATCTTTATTAAGTTTGTTACATTTAATAAGCCTTTTCAAACGACTTGACATAATGTATTTTATTAATCCAACTTTTCAATATCTTTTGAACATATTCTTAATTTTAGAATATCATATTGATAACTTGTGTCATCCTTACAAGTCCTCTTAATAATTAAATATTTAGGCTTGTTTACTATGATCATATGGCTTGCCATATATATTATTTTGACTTGTCATATTCTTAATCCCTTAATAATATCTTACTCTTCAACCTTTCTATCGTTCACATTTAATTTCTTTACCTTCTTTCAGATAGTAAACCATATATGTTTTTTTTCAAAATTTATAATCATTCCTCTATTTTCAAATTTAAGTTTTATTCTTTAAACCTTTATTTAATTATTTGAGATCATATTTACAAGTCTCATAAATTTTTCGGGTTATCACATCGGACGAGATAAGATATTAGCCCTGGTGTCAGTTAACTACTATTGGTCGAAGATATCCAGTGATGTGGCTCATTACGTAGAACGTTGCTATGTATGTCAGCGATCCAAGGGAGTTCTTACTAATGTAGAATTGTACACCCCTTTACCAATTCCTAAAGCCCCCTAGTGTAACGTTATTATGGATTTTGTATTGGATCTACCTCGAACTAAGAAGGCTATGAATTCTATTATGGTTGTGGTTGATCGGTTCTCTAAGATGGCTCATTTCATTGATTTCGGAAGACAATGGATGTTAATTCGATCGCCTACTTATACTTTCGGGAGATTGTTTGTTTGCATGGCGTTCCCCAGACTATTATTTTGAATCATGATACAAAGTTCATCATTAATTTCTAGAAAAGTTTATGGGAGAAGCTCGAAACACAATTAAATTTCAGTGGTGCCTATCATCTCCAAACAGATGGACAGATCGAGGTGGTAAACCGAAGCTTGGGTAATTTTCTATGGTGTCTGCCTGGGACAAAGCCGAAATAATGGGATCTGGCGCTTCTTCTATCGGAGTTTGCTTACAACCTTTCGAAGAACAGGACTACTGGTTTGAGTCCTTTTGAGATAGTTTATGGACGAAATCCATTCCAGGTTCTAGATTTGGCTTTTATTTTACGGATTGGCCGAGTGCACCCTAAGGCAGATGAAATGGCAGCTCATCTTCAAAGTGTTCAGGATCAGGTTTACCAATCTAGTCAAGAGAACAATGCTAAATATAAGAATCGGGTTGACAGTCACTGTCGTCATGCATGTTCTTTTTTGAAGTTGGTGACTTTGTTTGGGCAGTACTGACCCGAGACCGTTCTCCTGTTGGTGAATATAATAAGCTTAAGGATCGGAAGATTGGACCTTGTGAGGTTCTACAAAAAATCAATAATAATGCCTATCGGTTCCACATTCCTAGTCATTTGTGGACTTCGGACGTTTTCAACGTGAAGCATTTGAGTCCTTGTTTTGAGAAGTCTAATGCTGATGTTGTGAACTCGAGAATGAGTTCTTTCCAACCCATGCAGAAGGATCTGAGCTTGACGATGTTGAGCTATCGGACAGGACGTTGTTGGCATTGAAGTTCCATGAATTAACGGATCGACACAAGTTAAAGGAGGTCGTTGACTTCTTTGGGTTCGGTATTATGTCTTAGGCGCGGATATTCGGCTTCGATTATCTGGTGGACTTCTTCGGGAGTTTGGGTATCTTCGCGGATTCGTGTCGTCATGACTTCGGGAATATCGGAATGGTTTTGATGATTGTCTGATTTTAATTCTTTTATTGTAATAGTGTTTTATTAGGTAGTATATTATTACGTAATTAAGTTATTACCTATTAGGACTTTCTTGCCATAGTTAGTTGTTATCTATTAGAATTTTCTTTCCATGATTATAGGAATTATGTTCTATTTTGATAAGGAAACATTTTAGCTATATAACCCGGCTTGTGGGTTGAATTACAGTTAGCTTTAGTTTTGATAATAATAATTTACATATTAGAGAGATTTCTATGTGTTTAGGATAATTTTTTTGCTTTTTTTACCTGTGAATTTATTGTTACCCTAACCCTCAGGATAATCACTTTGAAGAATTGAAGATTGAGGGGTTGTTCTTGATCATGTCAAACTTAAAGTAATGCTTTGCCTTCTAGTTCTGGATTTACGTTGTGCCTTTGCCTTGACAATTGATGTGCCTTTGCCTCGATGTAGTCTGTTGCTACTTCATATATATTTGGCTTAGTTGGGTACTTGCTGCTGAATTGATTGCTGGATGAATTCTATTATTCATATTTCTAGAATAGGTGAATATATATTTGCATTTTTGAACTTTAAATAGTCATGTAATTAAAGGAATCAAAGTTTCAACTGAAAATCTTTAAAATTTTTTGTACATTTTATATCTAAATGTAATGCATTTCTGCAAGTTTGGTTTCTAGCTAGCTAGTATAATACAATACATGTTTTTTTTTTCAAATAAAAACCAAATATTTCGAGTTGTTTATCGAGTCAAGTCAAAGTGATCTCAAGTATCAGCTTCTGCAATCTAGTTGAATTCGAACATATTAGACAATATTGTAAAAGTTAATTTATAAATATCTTCTACAATAATATATGAATGATTAATATATAATTAACATCTACAATATTTTTTTCCCCAAACTCGAGTCGATATCAATTGGACCAATTTATTTCTCAAGTCAAATCTAAGAATATGATGATGGAACTTGTTTATACCCCTATAAAATATAGAATATTATACAGATTATAGCAAAGACACATAATTAAATAAATATATGCAGCTTGTTCATGTTCTTTGAAACAATTATAATTAATTTCAATGTTTTTTTTTGGAATGGGTGGGAAGGGATTATGGGCTTTTCATTCAACCATAAAAACAACAAACAATGAGGTTCTTGGCCATAAAAGGTCCTGCAAATCATCGGGCAACAAACTAAGGAAACTAAACAAAAGTTCTAAGAGAGAGAAAACTAGGTTTTCAAATCTAAGCACTAAATAAATTTTCTTTCTTTTCTTCCCTTTCCTAAAACATTAAACAATAGTACTCATTTTCTTCAGATGGATAGCTAAACTCAGCTGGATTCCTGTTAACAGCGCATTTTAATTCATCACTTTCGTGGACAAGTACTTTCTTTCCTGGATCCCCAAGGCTGAACAACTTCAGTGCTGCTACAGCCAGATCCTCATCATTTGGAGCCGGAAGGTTGAGATCGAATTCCACTATATTTTTCTTCTCCTTGTTCACATCTTTGCGCCGTTCACGAGTCTCTGAATTACTTGGATAATTTTTTGGAAGGTCAACTGATCTAGCAGGAGAATGATTAGGTGCCACTGAGGTCGACATATTTCCTCTTTTTCTGCTCTACAAAAAAAATTCTAATAATGTAAGTTTCATGAAAGAAATCCATAAACATAAAATTAAACATAAAATGAGAGAAGTACATACATAAGACTTTGTTAAAACATATTATGGCAGACACAAAAATCAACAAAGTTTAACATTGGCAAACACAAAAATCAACGAAGGGGATCAAAGGCAAGAACAAAAAGATTTACCTAGAAAACCCAAATCGAAAAAAATCACAGACAAAAGACAAAAAATATCATTATATCAAAGAGTGAAGAATACAATATGTGAATTGAATTCTAAAAGGGCCGGCTAATATTGAGAAAGAAAAGAATACCAAAACCCTAACTAGAATAACATATATATAGCGGGGCTAAAAACAAAATGTGACCAAAAAACTGAACAACATATATAGTCGGGCTAAAAATAAAATGGGCCCAAAAAACATAACAATAACATACATATATATATATATATATATATATATATATATATATATATATATATATATATATATATTCAAAGCTAAAAATAAAATGAGCCCTTGAAAAATACCAATAACATATATATTTGGATTAAAAATGTAATGGGCGAAAAAATAACATAACAGGTTCATACCATGGGAGCGATTTGTGGTGGACTATGGACTTCGGCTTATCCACCTCATTCTGCTACCACCACTAAATCTCATCTTTCTGTTCCTTCAAAAGTAACCACAAAACATAACTCAGGTTGAGCCAAATTTCAAATCTTGAACAAAAATTCAAGAACACAACAGTTTTTTAGCAAGTACATTGGATATATTTGCATACATTTTGCATACATTGAATAACTAACATTATTAGGAGGAAAAAAAAAAGAATAACTAATGCGGTAATTGATTAAATAAAGTACATTAACCTAGTAAAAATAAATAGAAATGAAGGCAAACTGAAAATGAAACAAAAAATATAAAACTCAAGTAAAAATAGATGTAGAAATGCTCTTCTTACCAGTTGGTTTTGGAGATTCAAATTCCCATCACTATTCTGAGGCAAACAATTTTGCTGTTGCCGCAGAATCTCTGCTCTGGGAGCGATAATCTCATTTACATGTTGTAGCATTCCTTGCCCAAAACAACCGTTGGGCGGTAGATGATTCTCCAATTTCAAAATTTGGCATGATCTTTTCCTGCAGCTTCTGTCCATTTTCTAATAGAGGCAGTTTACCTTTCAGCTTTGATGAACAGCTAATTTCGCCAGTTTGTTCAAGTAGCTTATTAGTACTTTCCCAAGACATTCCAGTACTTGATGCATCTTCCTTTGATTCGGAATCAGATATATCGATTATGGCAACTGCTTATTCTTTATCTCCCTGGATTTCTCTAGTATCTTTAGCCTCATTATTTGTTAAAGGCGTCTCCCTTGAAGGTGCTAGAGGCATATTTCTTTTCCTTTTACGTGAATACTTAGCAAGAGTAGTAGTTTTTGCAGGCATAGGATTATCACTGGCACCTTTTGTCTGATCAATTTCGGAATTAGTTTCATTTCTAGCTGATATTTCACTCAGGAATCACACCTTTCTAGGTTTCCGTCGTGGCACACCACTAGAAGCTCCACGATGCGGTTTTAGTTGAAGAGTAGGATGTCTAGTTTCTTTATCCTTGACAACCGTTGTAGTTTCATCAATCTTCGTAGTTTCTTTGGAATCACATTTCCTCATTAAATTTCCTTGTTCCTCATCCAAAGTGTTATTTGTTTCAGCAAGAACTTGTTCTACATCATCAACTCAAGGGCCTGCCGCACGGATTTCATCCACAGCAACTGTTTCAAAACCAGGAATGTGTTGGTGTCTTTTTTTTCCTGTAATATTTTTAATTTATTTATTATTGTAAACCTGAAAGATTACATAAGTGGTAAATCCAAAAGATTTGGATAGGGATACTATAGAGTTTTATTACATTCCATCACTTAGGAACATGAATTACAAAGCCTGTACTTACAAATCAAACAGCAAAAACCATGTCCCATGTCCATTAATAGATCGCCATCTTCAATGGGCCATATTTGTGATATTAGCACACCTCAAGATATTTTAAACACTCCAAAACTAATATACCTTTCTTAGAACTAGAATTCCCATAAAACACCAGGTCTAAGCTATAAGATTTGCAACCACAAGATGATGAGGTGCAATTTTCAAATGCACCGTATCCATGCTCACAAAACTAGCTAAATCCTTATGTCAGATAAAAAATAAACCAAACTTACATCAAAAGTAAATCATAGATCATCAGAGAAGCAAGGTGTTCTTTATGAAAATTTGATGATATAGCAACAATCATAGATCATATATCATATATACCATTAACAGCCATGTTGTCCACTTTAGAATTATCTTCATTCTCAAAACAACGCTCATTATTCTGATTAACATTCAGAGAAGCTTCGCACGAATCTAGCTCAACCTGTGAAGCACTTGCAGCAAAAATTGTTGGAAAAAGTATCAGTATATATTAATAAGACGAAGCAACAGTAAAATTGGAAAAATTTATCTGGAAACCGAGGCGTAGCAAAGTTACTGTCCTTAAAAGTGATTCTGCCCCCACAGGTCGTAACCTCAGGTACAGATGGGCTTCCGGCATCCACTCTCAAAGATTCAACGGCGAAGCCTTCAATTGCATGTACTCACAAAAAAAGGCTTTAGACTTGTATTTGTGAATTGTCCAGAAAATAGTAACGGAGTATATAGTATATAGAGAGGATGATTTTATGTTTCTGTGTGTTAACTCGTAAGAACCAGATTGGTATTTATAAGAGAAAAGATGAAAAAAACGTTGGGAGAAAATAAGAAAGTTAGGGAGAACATGATGAACATTAAGGGAAATAACGTTATGCAGAACGTTGGAGAAAAACAGAACGTGGTTTAATGGAAGGAACAGTTCGGAACATTGGGCTAGGTTTACGACTTAAGTAAATAATAAATAAAAAATACATTATAGACTTTAGCAAAACAGTGGGCTACCTAGGTGCACTCACGAGACATAATTGACCGGATCGGCACCCCATCCCTGTGCGGGCGTAATGCGTGCACACACGCACTAATGTTTTCTGACCGAAAGTCCAAGATCTAAGCTTAGCCTAGCACAATTCTTTAGACATCCTGATGTGCACGAGCCCATCCCATTTTCCTCAACCATGTTACTAAGCCCAACTTATAAAGTACTAATATACACTTGAAAGATTCTCAAAATAGGCAATGTGGGACTTTGCCAAAACTAAAAATTTTGAAGCATAACCAACAATCCCCCACATGATTCAAAATTATCAAAGAGAGAAAAATTAAAAGGAAATAAGAAGGGCAATGGATTTTAGATACATAACACCGATACCTTGTGAGTTTGAATCGACACTTAGTGAAACAAGCTCATGATTGTAGATTATAGGTGAATTATATTCTTGAACTCATTATCTATTATACAAACAATTGAACTTGCACACATGATACCAAAAATCCTGAATCCACATAAGTCTGCGGTTGGGCGCATCCTAGGCCATGAGTCATATCCCAGATTTTCATAAAAGGCTTTAGAGAGTTTGCCAAAGGCTCTCATAGGAAGCGACCTACACTTCCAACTTTATATAGGTGAACCCATCAAGTGTAAATTGACATACACCACCCTTTAGGGCTATGAGTTTCATTAAGAATATAAATTATTCATCCTATCACAATTTGTCAGTAAGCACCACATGCACATAGGGAGAGATAAATAATTGTAGTGCTATAATTAAATAATTACATGACTAGCTGTTGTCACCCTTTTAACCCAATTCATGGGATCTCCAATCACATGGGTTGGGTTTCCATCACATATTACTTACTCAAAATGTTGACAATAGTCTCATCCCTCTAGATGCTTCTTGGACAACTCTTTTAGTCAATCCCTTAGTGAGCGGATCCGCTAGGTTCTTTTCAGACCTCACAAATTCCATGGAAATAACACCGTTATTGATCAGTCCTCATACAATATTATGTCTCAAGCGAATATGTCTCTATTTCCCGTTATAAACATGGTTAATTGCCCGGCCAATAGCTGTTTGAGAATCACAATGCAGAGAAATAGATGGAATTAGTTTATACCACAACGATATGTTTGCCAATAAATTCCTTAGCCACTCTACTTCTGTACTTGCCAATTCTAAAGCAATAAATTCAGATTCCATAGTAGATCTAGCAATACAAGTTTATTTAGCAGATTTCTAAGAAACATATCCTCCACCTAAAGTAAACACATAACCACTAGTGGAGTTTGTCTCATCATTATCAGATACCCAATTAGCATCATAATATCCTTCTAAAACATTAGGATGACCAGTGAAATGTACACCTACATTAACTGTTCCTTTTAAATATCTCATTAGTCATGACAATGCATTCCAATGATCTTGTGAAGGATTATGTGTATATCTGCAAAGTCTACTAATGACATATACAGTTCATTAAATACATTACACAACCAATGATTCTAGTATATTCAATTTGTGCAATATCATTCCCTTTATTTTTCTTTAAATGAGCACTATAGTCATAAAGTGTTCCTAATGGCTCTTCATTAAAAAAATTAAATTTCTTAAGAATATTTTCCACATAATGAGACTGTGATAAAACCAAATCATTTGCATGTTTACTTATTTTCATGCCAAGAATCAAAACCATTTCTCCTAAATCTTTCATGTCAAATTTAGAAGATAAATTTTTTTTAGTAGTTTTCACAACTTTCTCATCAGTACCAAATATTAGCAAATCATCCACATATAAACAAATAATAACACCACATTTTCCATCTAATCTACTATAGACACAACTATCAGATTAATTTCTCACAAAACCGTTAGACAAGAAAGTTTTATTAAATTTATCATTCCATTGTTTTGGTGCTTGTTTGAAACCATACAAGGATTTTACAAGTCTACACACTTTTTATTCTTCTCTTGAAATTACAAATCCAAATTACAAATCCTTCCAAAATTGACACATATATATTTCTTCATTTAACTCTCCATTCAAAAAGTCCGTTTGAACATCCATTGGTGGATTATCAATTTATGAAAAGATGTCAAAGCAATTAAAATTCTTATGGTTGCCATTTTAGTCACTGGTGAATAAGTGTCAAAATAGTCAAACCATTCCTTTTGAGTAAACTCTTTAGCCACAAGTCTTGCCTTAAATTTATCAATAGACACATCAAATTTTAGCTTCATTTTAAACACCCATTTACACCCAATAGGTTTACATCCTCTAGGAAAATTAACTAGTTCCCAAGTATGGTTAGACATAATGGATTCTAGTTCACTATTAATAGCATCTTTGCAAAAATTGGCATCAATTGATTTCATTGCTTCTTCATAAGTGTTAGGGTCATCCTCAGTTATAAAAGCAGTTATAAAATCTAGGCCAAAAGTTTTTTTAAAACGTTGCATTTTACTTCTAGTAGATGCAGATACAGGTTCTTTATCTTTCATTTTAAGATGTTCATTTGAAAAATGACTGCCCCATCTCTTATTTTTATTGGAAATATATTTTTAAAAAATTTTGCATCTCCTTTCTTTCCAAAATAGAATTGTTTTAATAATTATTAGTTGCATCTTTAATTACCAAAAATCTGTAAGCATCACTATTAGAAACATATCCAATAAAAATACAATCCATTGTTTTTGGTCCAATTTTATTCCTTTTAAATTCTGGTATAGCTACTTTAGCTAGACACCCCCACACTTTAAGATACCCCAAATTAGGTGCATGTTTCTTCTGTAAATGATATGGTGTGAAGTCTATCTTTTTATGTGGAACTCTATTTAAAATATGATTTGCAGAAATACAAGTTTCTCCCCACATGTTAGAAGGTAAACCAGAACTAATTAACTTAGCATTCATTATATCTTTAAGTGTTCTATTTTTTCTTTCCGTGACTTCATTGGATTGTGAAGAATAAAGTGAAGAAGTTTCATGTATAATTCCATTTAGTTCACAATTTTTTTAAGACTTTCTGTATCATATTCACCTCCACGATCGAATCTAATTCTTTTAATTCTTCTTTCTAACTAAATTTCAACTTCAGCTTTATATTTAATAAACATTTCTTCGCTTCATCTTTAGAGGAGAGAAGATAAATTCGAGTATATCTGGACATATCATCCACAAAAGAAAAATAATATTTTTTACCGCTTCTACTCGTAATATTTTTAAAATCAGTTAGATCACTGTGAAGTAACTCAAGAAGTTCAGTTTTTCTTTCAACACTTTTAAAAGGTTTCTTAGCATGTTTTGCTTCCACACAAATTTCACATTTATTAAACTCGGTATTTGCAAGATTAGGTATAAACTCAAGTTGTTTCAATTTTTTAATAGATGCCACATTCACATATCCTAATCTAACATGCCACATATCCAAAGATTCAACAATATAAGCAAAAGAAGCAATCTTATTATTCAATTCAGCAAAAGAATCAAGAAAAAATAAACCCCCATTACAAAAGCATTTCCCAACAAATTTCCCATTACGAGTATTACAAGTTTATCAGACTTAGACACAAATTTAATGCCAGTTTTGTTCAACAAGGATCCAGACACAAGATTTCTATGAATATCGGGCACATGAAGCACATCTTGCAAATCAATTGTTGTAAGGACTAAGAATTTTATACAATTATATATGTATATTTTTACAAATAAATTTTTTTTAGCATATAAGTGAATATGTGAATTAAGTGAGTTAGTTAATTTAATTATTTTAAGTTAACTAAGATGAATACTTAATCAATTTGATTAAGGAAGAGTAAGATAAGTTATGTTGAGAATTAACATAACTTGAACGTTAACCTTGAATGGTAAATCAAAAAGATTTACAATCTTTAAGTGATTAAATTGATATGACTAATATAAAGTGATTATATGATTATGTAATAACTTATTAAGCCAATTAGGGCTAATTAAAGTTTATGTATTAATGGAACAAAAAGGAAAGCCAAGAAATAAGAATATTAAATTATTTATCAATATATTAAACATTTTGTGGCATATATTGAATAAATATGTGGGTAAATAAATATAATAATTATATATCAATGATGATAAATATGTTATGACATATGTAGGAGATGTATGTGACTAAATAAATATATATATTATAGATGTGTATATATATTTATTTATTATATATAGTGAATTAAAAAGAAAGCTTTATAACCTAATATTATATATTAGGAATGAGAATTTAATACCCTAAGGGTTATAATATTGAAAAATTTTAGTATTTAAAATTATACTAACCTAAGAGATTAATTTTATTATCAAAAGTTATTATTTTAACGTAATTATAGCAAGTCTAATTGGGTTATATAATTAAACTCAAATGAGTAATTATTTAAAATTCAAAAGTAGTGAACTAGAAACCCTAATTAAATAACTAGGGTAATGTAAAATTAATGTCTTGGACCAATGTTAATTTATATGGCCCAAACAATTTAAATGTTAGCCCAAATAATTAAATGGAGTGACCCAAACCCTAGTCCATTTAAAGTGGACCTTCTAGAAAAATAAATAAGCAAATAAACAATAAAAGAAAAAACCAAAAATGGGTCAAAATAAGGGATATGGCCAGATTTGGAGAGAGGAATTGGCACATAGTTATTTTAATTTTTCAACACCTAGTTTAACAACTCACCTAGTCTAAAATAAAAGAAAATCCTATCTTCAAATATGCGAGATTTGCTAGAGATTTATGTAAACTTATATATGTTATGTGTATAGATTTTCCAAGATATAAATAGAACCCATTCCTTTTGCTAGCAAAAAGTTTACTACACTTCACATTTCTTATGTTCTAGAGGGAGAAAGAGAGAGCAAAATATTTAAGAAAGAGAGAAGGGGGGGCTGCCATAACATAGAGGAAGAAGAGGAAGTTTGTGTATCATCAAGATTCATATTTTGGAAGGAGAAGAAGAAGAGCTACTAGATCAAAGGTATAAAACCCTAAAGCTCAAACCCTAGTTAGTAAAGATGTGATTTATTGTGGTTATTTTTGATAAGATCATGAGCTTATATTTCGAAACTCAAAAACCTTAGATCTACATGTTAATAAGTGTTTTATGTTTAGATCTAACCATTTTGGGTTTTAAAATGTTGATCAAAAGGAAGAAAAGAAAAATAGGTTTTCTAGTTTAGAAAACTCTAATCTTTTTTCACTTTGAAAATCCACCATTTAAAATCTACACCTTCTTTTTGTGATCCGTCAAAGAGGGGTGCTAGATATGTAAGTTAAATGTTAAACCCAAGTGGTAGCACTCAAAACTGTTGATTTTACAAGCCTTGGCAACCATTTTAGTACAAACAGTCCAGTTAAAAGAAAAATTGTTAAAGGGCAGTTTCTGTCCTTTTCTTGCAAGGGCAGTTTCGTCCGTTTTCTTTACTTTAAAATTTCTGTAAAAATTTGGTAGGATAGCATGATGAGTTATCTAGATCCTGTCTAAAGATGGCTATTTTTGGATGTGTAGAATGAGAGTTATGGATTTTACAAGGAATTACTATTTTAAAAGTAAACCAAAATAACTTTTTCCGTGTAACTCCAAAAATTGTGAAATTTGTACTGGAAGTACATATACATAACAGGAACATCTCCTGAAAATTTCGTAGTTTTTGGACTTAAACACTGTTCATGATAATTGTTGCAAGATCTGACTATTTTGGTCATTTTAAAAATAGTAAATGAAATCCAAAAATTCCAGAAAAATTATATGTTCATCATGATACCATGTAATGATATTTTTCAGAAAACAAGAATTTTCAGAACTGTTTTAGTATTTTTCATGGATGTGTTTGAGTTATGAACAAATAAGAATAATAAGTTATGTGATGTCATAAATGGCAAAAATGTAATTTTATGAATTAGAGACCCTAAATATGATGTGTTCAAATTTTTGGAGGGTATTTTAGTCATTTTTGATGAGATGTTATATTTATGGCATATTAGGGCTGTTAAATAAAGTAATTAGTAAAGGGTAAATAATTAGAATAAATTGTTTATTTGTATAATTAAGAGATTAATAATATTAGATTATGATATTATTAAGTAATTAATAATATTTATATGAGAATTAAATTAAAATATTATTAAATGATTAATAATATTAGATAATAATTTAAAATATTATTAAATGATTAATAATATTAGAGTAAAGTTAAATTAAAATATTATTAAATAATTAATAATATTACATAATGATTTAAAATATTATTAAATGATTAATAATGTTAGATTAAAGTTAAAATAAAATATTATTAAATGATTAATAATATTAGATTAAAGTTAAATAATAATATTATTAAACGATTAATAATATTATATATTAAGTGATTAAAATATTATTAATAATATTAAGATATTAAATATTGATTAAAATATTATTAATTGATTAATAATATTAGTAATTGGTTAAGATGTGATTAATATACAAAATATTATTAAGTGATTAATAATATTATCAAGTGACTAGAATATTATTAAATGATTAATAATATTAATAAGGGATTAAAATATTATTAAATGGTTAATAATATTAGAAAGTGAATAAAATATTATTAAATGATTAATAATATTAGACAAGAGTTTAAGACAATGGTTATATGGTAATAGTATTATCAAAGAATGATAATATTTCTAAAAAGTAAGGTATTATTGAATGTTTGATTACATTATTACATGTTAGATAATTTATTACAAGAATAGTAGTGTTATGAGTTATAATATTTTATGTTAATTGAGATATCAATATTATTAATGATATGTCTTTCAAATTTTGTAGCAGTAGTCAACGACCAATGCAAGTTTCCTAACTCAACTTGAGTTATTAATTTCAAAGCATGATTAGTGAATAATTATTGTTGGTTATTCATATCTATAATGAGTATTGTTATTCGCACATTTGATTTCCTGTTCTATTAATTGAACTATGAAATAATTTAAAGTTCTTTTATTCATGAACTGTTTATGAGTCATTCTCAGCTATTCGTTCCGGCTAGACTAATAATCGCTCTATTATTTGAGCTAAGTTGTTATTGAAAGATTTATGTCATTTATTTCGGCTAGATCGATATTTATATTATATGTTGAAATCATAACATTTCTTTGAAAGCAATCCAAACCATATTGTTGTGGTACGGACTCATGATGTAAGACTGAGATGAACAACCCTTATAAAAAGGGAAACTTTATTGTCAGACATCCGACCCTTGCGCTATTTTTGAGTGTTATGCATAATATAGGGTACAATGAGGCTGATCACTTCATATACTCGCAGAATAGTATAATTTAATCTTTATGATTAATTGATACTCTTGAGATAATTCAGTATTAATTAAATGATAATTCATCTATTAGTTCTTGATCCATTTGTGATCATTCAGCATAAAATTCGGAAATATCTCACTTTATTAAATATTGTTGCATTATTTCTAATTGTTCCTAATCAAATGAATATTATTGAATCTTCGAACAAATTTTATTCTTTTATTCTGGAAATGTTATTTATTCTGGAATTCAAGATAATTCTTGTTATTGAAAATGAGTTATTGTTCAGCTACTTCGAAAAATTTTGAACATTGCTGACATTCTAGAAAGTTAGATTCTTCTATATCTTTTATTGTACGCTTTAATTAACTTGCTGAGCAAACTTTTTGCTCGCCCTTGCTTAAATAAAATATTTCAGCTAAGGACGAGGTAGTCGAGGGGTCAAAGAAAGACAAGGGCAAAGACAAAGTTCAATTGAGTAGTTATTGTGAAATTTACTTATTATGTTAGTGTATGTAAATTAATTATGTAAACCTTTTGAGTATCTATGTAAGACCCCAACTTATTAATAAATAAAATTAAATTTCCTCTATTTATTATTTTGAAATATAAAGGGTTGATTTCATTAATGTGGTTAGTTATGGGTAAAATGCGCAAATATTTCAAATAAGCAAGTGGTTATAAAATATTCATTTTTGGTCGGTGAATATTCGTTTGGTCGTGGAATATTCTTGCTGTCGGAGAATATTCGTACGACGGTGCAGCCTTGTGTTGGCCCCATAACGAAAAGCGATTGGATGAAGAAAATGACAAGTATAAGTTGTTTATAATTAACGGCGTAGTTATTACCGTTAATACTGTTGGAATACCTGGTGGTTAAAATACAGTAGCACACGGATTGCACAGTATTTTTGAATTATTGATTCTTATGAAGGAAGGCACTACTCAATAATTGTTACAGTAGTTACTGTTCAATATTTTATTTTATTGATTCAATAATTGCTGCATTAATATTTTATATTATTGTTGTTTCAATAATTGTCACTGCACAGTATTTTCTATTATCATATCAATAATTCATATTATTTGAATAATATTATTAGATAGCATTATTGGCAATGTCTAGAAAGTTCTGTCTAAGGAGAGGTTTGGTCATCTAATTGCGCGCTAGTAAGGAGAAATCCTTATTGGAAAGCCCCCTCTTTTCTGAAAACGGCCTGGTTGTCATAAATGTGATTCTGTAATATTATTTGTGAATAATTAATTATTGATTCATATGATAAGGAAATATTTATTCTATGTGGATATAAATGTTGGATATATTTATTGTGGTTAAAAATGAAGGAGTTAATGTTGAGGTGTTTTATCAGTATTTTTATCGGAATGGAGGTATTAAAAATCAAATCAGGGTTTTTGAGAAATATTGCGGGAGTTATAATTTTTAATCCGACCATTGGATCGTGGTAATTTTTGGATATGTTATTCATATATAAGTTGAGTATATGTCCACAAATTTTGAACCGTTAAAAATGAACGTATGATTTGTTATGAATTTTACGAGATGACTGGTTTAGAAATTGTAGAAGTTGCGAAATTTGTCATTTTGGTAGAAAATTCTAGAATTGGTGGGCCCCACTTTTGGTTGGTGAAAATGTGCTGAGATTTTTATTCAAATGTGGTGGGTGGGAATAGTAGCAGGTAAAGCCATCAGGTTGAAGGTTAAGTCTGCTTCGGCGTGCTAACATTTTCCTTTAAATAGAGGGCTAAGTTAGAATTGAAAATCACACCAGAAATAAGTTTTCTCTCTTTCTCTCTCTAGATTATTGAGTGTATTTTAGGAGTATTTAGATACTTTATGAGTTTCTATTCATCAGTGCAAGTTTTTTTCAGCCTTATACCGATATTCCGATCAGAAGTACTGATATTTTGAGGTAAGGGATATTATTTTCTTCTTAAATGATATTATTTTCTTCAATATCATTATGCTGAAATATTGATATGAGTTTTTTTATCAAATTTGGAACTTTTTGTGTCGGGGTTACTATTCACGTATACGACATGATAGACACGTAATTCATACATTTAATTATCCCTAATTTTGTCCTTTTAATTATATTAGTTTATTAAATTAATATGTTTTATTTTATTTTGTAGGATTTAATATTTGTTGCAATAAAGTCAAAATCTTGGTGATCAAGGGATATTTAATGCTTTTATTCATATAAGGAATATCCAAGAAGAATCCTACAAGGAGTAGGAAAGAGGTTGAAAAATCTTGGTGTGCAAGTCAAACCCAACAAGAGAAGAAAAGTATATCTAGAAGATCTTTTTGAGAAGTTGATTGGGGACAAAACTGTCCAAGTTCAATTAGGGTTCCAAGTTATTTTCCCTATAAATAGGCTTCTTGTTTTAGAGAGAAGGACACCACTTGTTATTTTCTTTTTCTTAGTTTTTCACTAGGGTAGAAGGGAGCAAGATATTTAGAGTTTATTTTTTTCTTATTCCAATCACGTGTGAAACTACTGTCAGGGAGTATTTGTATCTTTTATTTATATAATAGAAATTCTCTTTTTAATTATTGTTATTATTTCATGCGAATTGTAGTACTAATATTATTTGTTTTTGTTTTTAATTCCATGACTAGCTAAATTTCTAATACTTAGGATTATGATGAAACTAAATATTTCATAATAATATTTTCTTTCCGTTTCAAAATTAATGTCTAATTATTTTCGCCTTCATATCTTCCTCCGCATAAATTGCATATGATTTTTATATTGATTGCGAGGTTTTGATAAGTTATAGTTAATCTGTGAATTTTTCATAACTTATGCTTGCCCATATTAATTATATGAATCATTATTTTTAAAGGGAAGGGAGAATAATTTAGGAATTGATTTAGGAAATAAGAAATTATTTATTATGTTAATATTTGGTGGATTCTAATTCCTAGGTATCTTTTCTCATTAATAGTTTCCGTTATTAATTAGTAGTTTGAATAATTTAGTTAATAAATTTTCTCCACCATATTTATTTCTAATTCGCCTAAAATATTAATTAAGGATATATTAAAGAATTAATCTAGTCTCTGTGGGTTCGACCTGTACTTGCCAGTTCTTCAATTTGACACTGTGCACTTGCAGTTACATATTTTTATCACATCAAGTTTTTGGCGCCGTTGCCGGGGACTAAAATTAATTTTTATTTATTCCTTAATTTTTATTTATTCGAATTAGCTTTAACTCTATATTTTTTTTCTCAGGATTATTAAAGT
This sequence comes from Panax notoginseng, assembly GCA_016801055.1. Taxonomy (NCBI): domain Eukaryota; kingdom Viridiplantae; phylum Streptophyta; class Magnoliopsida; order Apiales; family Araliaceae; genus Panax; species Panax notoginseng. The sequence continues at coordinate 185,904,536 of CM029018.1, forward strand.
TGGTCGAAGGAGCGAAAAGATAAAAATTTTGTTGCTGCGCTTTCTTCGGTACTTCGTATCTCCATATTTTTTTAAAAAAAAAAAAATTAGCTTTTATTATTATTAATATTTTTTTTATTTGCCGCATTCATGCATTCACTCACGTAGAGCACATCCTGTTAGGTTTTTATTTTTATTTATTATTATTATTTTATTTTTGTCAAATATAAACTGTGGTGATTGCTGGAGGATTGAGGTACGTCAAAATTTCTCATTCTTTCGTAATTCACATAGTTTTAGGACACTTTATTTGTTTACAGTTTTTTTTTTTTTTGCATTTTCATCTTTAATCTAACAATAAGGGCACAACCCTTAACAAGATAAGGTAGGAATTTCATCACCCTTCCTTGGCCCACAAACAACCCAATTTGTATTTTGCATGACCATGACCTAATAAAATTAAGTAGACGTTGGCCCCTAGGACCCTCGAGCTCAATTAGGACAAGAAACTCCAAGAGGAGTCTGAATTTTAAATTAATCAAACTACTGGTGTCTAGGCAAGTGGTTCAAAAGGTATACGCCTAAAGATTGTGTGGTTAATCAATTAGTCACCGTTTCTACGGAGAGACTCCCACCTTTCTTACACTTACCTGGCTAGTGGTGTGATTAATTTCGAATTTGGTGGACCTTGCGGTGTAACTTGGAACAGTTAGGAGCTGTCTAGATTTTAATTAGGTTGACTTTAGAAGTAAATTTATTGTTATTATTTATATTTTTTATTATATTTTTTTTGTTTTTTTTTGTGCTTATCTGCTTATTTGTTAAGTAGTGTATGCAAAAAGTGTGGATTAGGGACGAAACATCCCGATTAGTGAGAACACTTGATTTTTCGAATTTCTCTTTAAAAGATCTCACTTTAAGAAAAATGGAGGGCGCACAAACTGTTTCTTTAAGGGATCGATGTTATCCTTCCCGCTCTGCCCAACCTTCATGTATCAGTCTACCACCGGTAACTGGTAACAATTTTGAACTTAAGCCACATTTTATAAATATGTTACCTAGGTTCACAGGGATAGAAGATGCATATTTATTTATTCAGGAATTTGAGGAAGTTTGTGCCCTAATGAAAATTCAACAATTGTCTGATGACTCAATTAGGCTAAGATTTATAACATTTGCTTTAAAAGATAATGCTAAAAAATGGTTATATAGCCTACCAAATAATTCCATATCAACCTGGGAGGGATTTGTTGTTACATTTCTAAAAAAATATTTTCCAAATCATAAAACTGCTAAAATTAGGACTGCAATTCATCAATTTTGCCAACTTGAAAAAGAGTCTTTTTGGAAATATTTTGATAGATTTAAAAATTTGTTATCCCAGTGCCCACACCACGGAATTGAGAAATGGAGATTGTGTCAAATTGCTTACGAAGGTTTAGACTATCCCACTAAAACAATGTTAGAGTCAATGTGTAAAGGGGATTTTTTGAATAATGATGAGGAAAAGGCTTGGGAGTTTTTAGATGACTTAGCAGAAAAAACCATGCAATGGGAAACCACCCGAGAGACAGATAAACCTAGTTCATCTAGGGGTGTTCATACAATTGATAATTCAATTGCTACCGAAGTTAAGTTGGCTGGTGTACTTAAAAGACTTGAAGATTTAGAAACTAGGGGACAATCACACATGAACCAACTCTCAACACCACCACCTTTGTGTCTAAAGTGTAATTCACCAAGCCATGTGATTGAGGAATGTCCTAGAGTCGTGCCCCAATTTGAAGAATATGAACAAGTCAATGCAATGTTTCAACGACCTAGGAATGACCCATTTGCACCCACTTATAATCCTGGTTGGAGAAATCATCCTAATTTTGCATGGAACCAAGGACCCTACCCAAATAATTCTTCAAATCAGGTCAATCAGTCTCTAAATCAATCTTTTCAACCTTACCAAAAGTCAAATCCTGGTCCGTACCAAAATTCAAATCCAGCACCTCAATATCCACCAGGTTTTTCTAATGAAAGTGAGAGGAGACTTAGCACCTTAGAGAAAAGTGTGAGCACCTTAGAGAAGAGTGTGGAAACTGTAATAAAATCCATTTCTCGCCTAGAGATCCAAATGAGTCAATTGGCCACTACAGTTAGTGAAAGAGAGAAGGGTAAACTTCCTAGTCAACCCGAGACCAATCCAAAATTTTCAGTTCCTACTCAAAAACCTTATCATGTTAATTCACTTGAAAACAACCAAGTCAATCATGTGAATTCTGTAATTTCTTTAGGGTCTGGAAATTATTTTAACAATCATGCTGGAATTGATAATGAAGAAAAGAAAAATTTAAATGCTGAATATAATAATCCATCTTCAAAGTTAGCCCAGCCTGAAAAGCCCACAAACTCTGAGTCAGTAGGTCTATCTACTCAGCGTGTGTCAAAAAATGATCAAACCACATCTTCTGAATCAAATGAAAAAGTCTTCAAACCTAAAGCCCCATTCCCTCAAAGACTTATTTCAAATAAGCAGTCAGCCCAGTTGGACAAAATTCTAGAAGTGTTCAAACAAGTAAAAATTAACATTCCTCTTTTAGATGCCATTCAACAAGTTCCCTCATATGCTAAATGTCTAAAAGATTTGTGCACACATAAAAGAACCACTCATGTTCCTAAGAAAGCTTTTTTAACTGCTCATGTTAGTTCTATCTTGTCATGTCAAGTCCCTGTGAAATATAAGGACCCCGGTTGTCCTACTATTTCATGCATCATAGGTGACACCTTAATTGAAAAGGCTTTACTTGATTTAGGAGCTAGTGTGAACCTATTACCATTTTCTGTGTACCAAACCTTAGGCTTAGGGGAGTTGAAAAAAACAAGTGTCACACTCCAACTAGCTGACCGTTCTGTTAAAGTGCCAAAAGGAATAGTTGAAGATGTACTCATTAAGGTTGGTGATTTTATCTTCCCTGTTGACTTTGTTGTCCTTGAAACCCAACCTGTTGTCAATCCCAAGGGTCAAATTCCTGTAATTTTAGGTAGACCATTTCTAGCAACTTCTAATGCGTTAATCAACTGTAGAAATGGACTTATGAAATTGACATTTGGGAACATGACAATTGATTTAAATGTGTTTAATGTGGGAAAGCAACCTTGTGATTTTTCAGACCAACCCGTTGAAGTGAACATGATTCAGGTCATGTCCGACAATGAACTTACAGGAGAAGACGAAATTTTTAATTTTTGTCTAAATCATTTTGGTCAAAATTGGGATGAAACAGAATATGTAAATGAGGTTAATGAAATGCTAGAGTCATCAACATCAATGTCTTACTCTAAATGGGAACCCGAGACTGAGCCATTAATCTTGCAATCTTCAGAACCTCTTAAAAAAAGTCCACCAGAGTTAGAACTCAAACCTCTGCCTGATAATCTTAAATATGCCTATTTAGGTCCCTCCAAAACTCTTCCTGTAATCATTGCTTCTGATTTAACAAACACACAGGAGGAAGAGTTATTGACCATCTTGAGAGAAAACAAGGAAGCCATAGGATGGAGTATAATTGATATTAAGGGGATCAGTCCAACAATTGTCCAACATAGGATCCATTTAATAGATGATGCTAAACCTGTGAGAGACCCACAAAGGCGTTTAAACCCGGTTCTAAAAGATGTTGTTAAGAAAGAAATTCTCAAGTGTCTAGATAATGGGATCATCTATCCCATTTCTGATAGCTCGTGGGTAAGTCCTGTTCAGGTGGTACCTAAAAAGTCTGGCTTAACTGTGGTTCAAAATGAAGCTAATGAGTTAGTTCCAACTCGTGTCCAATCAGGTTGGAGGGTTTGCATAGACTATAGAAAACTCAATGCTGCCACAAGAAAGGATCATTTTCCTTTACCCTTCATTGACCAAATTCTAGAAAGATTAGCTGGTCATGCTTACTATTGTTTCCTTGATGGTTACTCGGGCTACTTTCAAATTCCCATAGCCCCAGAAGACCAAGAAAAAACCACTTTCACTTGTCCTTATGGAACCTTTGCATATCGTCGTCTGCCCTTTGGGCTATGTAGTGCCCCTGCCACCTTTCAAAGATGCATGATGAGTATTTTTTCTGACATGGTGGAGAAATTCCTAGAAATTTTCATAGATGATTTTTCCATATTTGGGTCTACATTTCATGAGTGTCTTCACCACCTTGACTTAGTTTTAAGGAGATGTAAGGAAACAAATTTAATCCTGAATTGGGAAAAATGTCACTTCATGGTAAAAAAAGGAATTGTTCTGGGTCACATCATATCTGAAAAGGGAATTGAAGTAGATAAAGCCAAAATTGACCTCATTGCCAATCTTCCACCACCTAGGACAGTCAAAGAAATTCGTTCTTTCCTAGGACATGCAGGCTTTTATAGGCGATTTATTAAAGATTTTAGTAAGAAAGCAAGGCCCTTGACCAATCTTCTAGGTAAAGATGCAAAATTTGAATTTAATGAAAAATGTCTTCAATCTTTTGAACAACTCAAAAAGGAGTTAACTTCAGCTCCTATCATCAAATCACCTGATTGGAGACAACCATTTGAGTTAATGTGTGATGCATCTGACTATGCAGTTGGTGCTGTTCTAGGGCAAAGAATCAACACGATTCCCCATGTCATATACTATGCTAGTAGGACTTTGAATGATGCTCAATTGAACTATTCAACTACTGAAAAAGAACTTCTAGCTGTAGTTTTTGCCCTAGAAAAGTTTCGATCTTATCTTATTGGGTCAAAAATAATTGTTTACACTGACCATGCTGCTCTCAAACATCTTCTTTCAAAAAAAGATTCAAAAGCACGTTTAATTCGTTGGGTCTTATTGCTCCAAGAATTTGACCTCGAGATACGAGACAAAAAAGGTTCTGAAAACGTGGTAGCTGATCATTTGTCACGCTTAGTTGTGGAGTCCAACTCTGACCTGCCCTTAAATGAATTTTTCCCTGATGAGCAGCTTTTCTCTATATCTGCTACACCTTGGTTTGCTGATATTGTGAATTACCTAGTGACTAGTGAGATTCCTTCCCATTGGTCCAAACAAGACCGATCCAAGTTTCTTTCACAAGTCAAACACTTTTATTGGGATGACCCCTATTTGTTCAAATATTGTCCTGATCAAATCATTAGGAGGTGTGTACCCGACCACGAGTTTAGAAGTATTCTGTCCTTTTGTCATGACCAAGCTTGTGGAGGACATTTTGGAGGCAAAAAGACGGCCGCCAAAGTCCTCCAATGTGGTTTCTATTGGCCTAGTCTATTCAAGGATGCCACATCATTTTGTGCCAATTGCAATAGGTGTCAACAATTAGGGAGGATCACTAGGAGGAATATGATGCCAATGCAACCTATTCTAGTCATTGAATTGTTTGATGTATGGGGAATCGATTTCATGGGCCCATTTCCAAATTCTTTTGGGAATCTGTACATTTTACTTGCGGTGGATTACGTGTCTAAGTGGGTAGAAGCTATACCAACCAAGACCAATGACAACAAAGTTGTTGTCAAATTTTTGAAAGAGAACATTTTCTCTCGCTTTGGTACCCCTAGGGCCATAATCAGTGATCAAGGAAAACATTTCCGCAATCAGCCTTTTGCATCCTTGCTAAAAAAGTACTCCATCACCCACAAGCTTGCAACATCATATCATCCTCAAACAAGTGGTCAGGTAGAAGTCTCAAATAGGCAAATAAAACAAATCTTGGAAAAAACGGTGAGTTCCAATAGAAAAGACTGGTCTCTAAAATTGTTAGATGCATTGTGGGCTTACCGTACTGCCTTTAAAACTAATTTAGGGATGTCACCATATCGGCTTGTGTTTGGAAAAGCTTGTCACTTACCTGTTGAACTTGAACATCGTGCTTTGTGGGCCATAAAACAGTTGAATTTTGATATGTCCACCGGTGGGAGTCATAGACAATTGCAATTAGCTGAGTTAGATGAGATTAGGAACGATGCTTATGAAAATGCTAAAATTTACAAGGAAAGAACAAAAGTGTTTCATGACAAAACAATTTTGAGGAAATCATTTTCACCTGGACAAAAAGTTCTCTTGTATAATTCTAGGCTACATTTATTCCCTGGAAAATTGCGTTCTAGATGGGATGGACCTTTTGTAGTGAAGGTAGTTTACTCTCATGGGGCAGTCGATATTGAAAATCCACATAGTGGAGAAATTCTCAAAGTGAATGGTCAACGACTTAAACTTTTTTTAGAAATGCCGACCGAACCAGAGGAGGTGGTATACCTTGTTGACCCACCTGATTTAGTATGACTGGTACTGCACTTTTAAGTTTGTACGTATATTTTTCTTTTGTCCAATATTGTCATCCGGTTTCTGCCCCATCTTACAAGGTATAATTCTTTCATATCTTTGTTCTCTTTTCTTCATTTGCATACATTGAGGACAATGCATGATTTAGGTATGGGGGGAGTTTGTTTGTATTATTGTATTAGATTTTTTTTATTTTTTTTAGGAAAAAATAGTAAAAAAAAACACGAAAAAAGTATTAAAAAAAAAAAAATTTGTTTGACTTTTTATGCATTGGATTAATTCTAATAAGTGTTTGTGGAGCAAAACTCATGAGTAAGATTGAAAGATTTAGAACTCTTAAATTTTTGATAAGATGCGAAATCTTAGTTCAAAACACCATCCGGATTAAAATTGATTTCACAAGCATTTTTGCACTTCACGTTTACACTAATTCTTAGTTGTGGAGTATAAACCATGATTCGAGTAATTTCAAAAAAAAAAAAGAAAAAAAAAGAAAAGAAAAGAAAAGAAAAGAAGAAAGAATGAAAAAAATGAAGTTGAAAAAAGTTGAAAAAGAAGAAGAAATAAATAACTGCTTCAATGTCCATTAAACGAAATAACTGGGTATCCAAGCCTCGGGAAGCATCGATATTCACGCTGAAAAGTGTGATGGATAAAAGCAGCTTGACTAGTCTAATTTTGTGGCCTTTGTTACTCGAGTAAGTAAGCCCTTAGGGGTGTCTCTACACCTAGTGCCCTAAAGCCATCTGGTTTGGGAGTCATTGGTCCAACGCTCGCTCTACATGGGTAACTCTGAAAAGCCTAAGAAAATGAGACATTGCACAAGTCAAGAATCAAAATTGAAAAAAATGTAAAAAGAAAAAGAAAAAAATGAATTTGCTTGATTTTCATGATAAAAATCCCTACTAAGAGTTACATCATATACACATGCATGCATCACATGGAATTGATTTAATGAAAGATGGTGTCTAAAATGAAGATTGAGTATTTTTGATAAGGTAAAAGTGTGATTTTGAACTTAATCTTGCTTCTGTACAATGCCCATAGATATTTAGAAGTTTTCTTTCAATTTCATAATTTGTTGAACCCAAAAAATATATTTTTGAATTTTGTGAGTATATTCACTGCAAACCCTCACGAGACACAACTCGTCCACTTGGGTAACCTTGGGGTTTAAAGGCTTGTTGCACATGCTAAGTGCAATCGTGTTTCCTACGGAAATGGGGTAGTTTAATTTTTATTTTATTTTTATTTTACTCGAGGACGAGCAAAAGCTAGGTATGGGGGTATTTGATAGACACGTAATTCATACATTTAATTATCCCTAATTTTGTCCTTTTAATTATATTAGTTTATTAAATTAATATGTTTTATTTTATTTTGTAGGATTTAATATTTGTTGCAATAAAGTCAAAATCTTGGTGATCAAGGGATATTTAATGCTTTTATTCATATAAGGAATATCCAAGAAGAATCCTACAAGGAGTAGGAAAGAGGTTGAAAAATCTTGGTGTGCAAGTCAAACCCAACAAGAGAAGAAAAGTATATCTAGAAGATCTTTTTGAGAAGTTGATTGGGGACAAAACTGTCCAAGTTCAATTAGGGTTCCAAGTTATTTTCCCTATAAATAGGCTTCTTGTTTTAGAGAGAAGGACACCACTTGTTATTTTCTTTTTCTTAGTTTTTCACTAGGGTAGAAGGGAGCAAGATATTTAGAGTTTATTTTTTTCTTATTCCAATCACGTGTGAAACTACTGTCAGGGAGTATTTGTATCTTTTATTTATATAATAGAAATTCTCTTTTTAATTATTGTTATTATTTCATGCGAATTGTAGTACTAATATTATTTGTTTTTGTTTTTAATTCCATGACTAGCTAAATTTCTAATACTTAGGATTATGATGAAACTAAATATTTCATAATAATATTTTCTTTCCGTTTCAAAATTAATGTCTAATTATTTTCGCCTTCATATCTTCCTCCGCATAAATTGCATATGATTTTTATATTGATTGCGAGGTTTTGATAAGTTATAGTTAATCTGTGAATTTTTCATAACTTATGCTTGCCCATATTAATTATATGAATCATTATTTTTAAAGGGAAGGGAGAATAATTTAGGAATTGATTTAGGAAATAAGAAATTATTTATTATGTTAATATTTGGTGGATTCTAATTCCTAGGTATCTTTTCTCATTAATAGTTTCCGTTATTAATTAGTAGTTTGAATAATTTAGTTAATAAATTTTCTCCACTATATTTATTTCTAATTCGCCTAAAATATTAATTAAGGATATATTAAAGAATTAATCTAGTCTCTGTGGGTTCGACCTGTACTTGCCAGTTCTTCAATTTGACACTGTGCACTTGCAGTTACATATTTTTATCACATCACGACACTATTCACAAATACGACACTATTCACCGAAAAATAAAATATTCTCTTTTTGTCCAAGATGTCTATTATGGTTACTATCTTTGATTGTATCCATGTTTTGATCTTTATTTTTAAATTCTGCTTCACAATTAATTATTTTGAAGTATTATTGATCTTGGATAAACTGTTATACGAATCCCTACTATTTGTCCTTCTGTCTCACTGGATTCGTTTTCTTTAAGATATTTTTCATCATCCTCAGTCCTAAATGATGATATTACTGAATATCTTTAGCCTGTAGTGCAAAGATGTATGATTACCTGATGAATATCTTTGGCCTGTAGTGCAAAGATGAGCAGGTGTTGAGATGAACATGACTGACTGGTGATACAAATGAATATCTTTGGCCTGTAGTGCAAAGATGAATATTTGGTTAAAGATGATTATTAATTGATGTTACAGGGATAAAATATTGATGATGAACTTTTAAATCTTAGAAGATAGTAGAATTCATTCTCTACTTGACTCTTCTAATGGTTTGCTGTTTCCGCTGCAGTTGTTGATCTAAAACTTGTTGTCGATTATATTCTATCAGATTTTTTCCTGTTGAATACTAATGATAATTTGTTGTATATTATCTTAGTCATAATATTCTTTACTGGGCTAGTTGAGCTCACCTTTTTCCTTTTTGTTCTATTTTTCTTCTCGGGAGGTAAGAACATAACAGGATCTAGTCGGGGTATGGAGTGATGGTTCTAGAAAGATGTTTTAGCAGTCCTCACTATTTCTGTAAAATAGTGTTTGAATAATTGTAATGAGGACTTATTTGAGTGTGGATCTTGTCTAGAAGACAATATTTGTATTTAAACTCACAGTATGTGTTGTCGTATTTTGCACGACAATTGTATTATTGAAGTTGTAGTTTGCTTTTTGTAACATGTATTTGGCGACTCAGAATGGGTGTTGTATACCTATTTTGGGGGCGTCACAATCTAAGGGTATGTAAGTTATTTTAAGGTTAGTTACATGGAATGATGATAATCTAATAATGTTTTAAGTTATGTTTTATTAAGGACATGTAATAAATGATGTATTTCATCAATGAATGGGTAGCTAGATGTGATATGTAAAATGGATCGTGAGCACTAAACCTGAGGTTAGGGAACCCGGATTTGGGGGCGTCACAATTATTTTTCCCAAAGTTAATTTTAGTAAAACTTTCCCTTTCCCTACAACATTGGTGGCTCGAGAATCCCCCGTAAAAACTTTTTCTCCATTAGTCATATTTTCATAGTTAATAATTACGTCTCAATTCGCGCAAATGTGTCTAGTGGCACCAGTATCTACTACCCACTCCGTGAAATTGTCAACTAGGCTTACTTCCGAGACAACAACAACAATAATGTCATCGGATTCAACCAAGTTCGTTTGGGGCTTAGGCTGAGAGTTATTATTAATATCTTGCCCCTTGCAAAAGTGATATTTCATAACAATATGGCTAGGTTTGCCACATACGAAGCAAGGACCTTTAGCGAAAGGTTTCTGAATTTGGTTGGAACTCTTGAACCTATTATCTTTTATTCCCATTGATTTCTAGTTTTTCCCTTTGTATTTTTGGACTGATGTTGATTTGAATAATTTTGGGTCTTCTATTGTGGCCTTTGTTCTACGAGATTGGCCTTGACAGTATGATTTGGAACTATGTCTCCTCTCTCTTTAGCCGTGTTTTGTTCTTCAATATGTATATGTGCCACTAGCTCCTGCATAGTAAAATCTTTAGTTTCATGTTTAAGGTTCATCTCATAATCTTTCCAAGAGGGTGGTAATTTTTCAATAAGTGCGGCAGCTTCAAAGGTCTCACACATTTTCATTCCTTCCCCAATAACTTCCCCCACAATGGTTTGATATTTATGAACTTGCTCTATAACAGATTGTCCATCTTGCATCTTAAAGTCTAGAAATTTTTCAGCAACATATTTCTGAAGGCTAGAGTTTTCAACAGCGTATTTAGATTTTAGGGCATCCCAAATCTTCTTAGCACTTTCATACGGATAATAAATATCAAACAACAAATTAGATAAGTAGAGCAAAATATATCTACGACATATAAGATTATCCTTAACATAATCCCCTTTTGCAGACTTATTAGCATCAGATTTTTTAACAATTTCAACATCAGTTGTTTTATCAGATATATCATTAGCAGAAGTAGCAGGAACATCTATATATAACACATATTCCAAATTCATAGTTTCCAAATAAAATAGCATATCTTCTGACCATCTCTTAAAATTCAAACCATCAAAACGTTCAATTTTAGAAAGATCCAAAGCAGGTTTCATCTTGTTAATAAATAGGAATCACTTTTTAGATTGTTAGAAAAAGTAGCAGTATTAACAAGACGAAGCAACAGTAAAATTGGAACAACTTATCTGGAAATTGAGGCGTAGCAAAGCTACTATCCTAAAAAATGATTCTGCCCCCACAGGTCGTAACCTTATGTACAGATTGGCTTCTAGCATCCACTCTCCAAGATTCAACGGCAAAGCCTTCAATTGCGTGTACTTATAGAAGATGGCTTTGGACTTATCTTTTTGGATTGCCCAAAAAATAGTAACAGAGTATATAGTATATAGAGAGGATGATTTTCTATTTCTGTGTGTTAAGTCGTAAGAACCAGATTGGTATTTATAGGAGAAAAGATTAACAGAACGTTGGGAGAAAATAAGAACGTTAGAGAGAACGTGGTGAATGTTGGGGGAAATAACGTTACGCAGAATGTTGGAGTAAAAATGAACGTGGTTTAATGGAAGGAATAGTTTGGAACGTTGGGCTAGGTTTACGGCTTAAGTAAATAATAAATAAAAAATACATTAGGGATTTTAGCAAAACAACGGGCTATTTGGGTGCACCCGTGAGGCATAATCGACTGGATCGGCACCCCCCTGCGCGGACGTAATGTGCGCACACACGCAGTAACGTTTTCTGGCCAAAATTACAAGATCCAAGCTTGGCCTAACCTAATTCCTTAGCCATCCTCATGTGCGCGAGCCCATCCCTTTTTCCTCAACCATATTACTAAGCCCAACTTATAAAGTACTAATATACACATGAAAGGTTCTCAAAATACGCAATGTGGGAGTTTGCCAAAACTAAAAATTTTAAAGCACAACCAACAAAAATGTCCTGGTAGCATTTTACGCATAATCTCCAGTATCTGAATCTTAGTACAAATAATGGTTCAAGTGGCTCTGAAGGAGAAGGTTTACAATCTTGAATGTCTTTTGTTGGGATATTTCATATGAATCCCACATAGGATAAATTCAAAAATGTAGATGAGTTAATAAGTATAGTCGAGTCTCATCCTAATAGGTTAACCTTTTAGGTAAGGAGATGGTTCAACATGTTTATTGAGCTAGTCTATAAAGGTATGTGATAAATTGATGTGGGATGAATCATTTAATTTCCCTACAAGTGGTATTAGAGCTCATGGTTCGTTGGGCCCATGTATCAGGTTGACACTCTAGGGGTGTTACTTAGTTTGTGCAGTGGAGCAAATAAAGTTAAGTCAGGTGGAACATAAAGGGATCACTTATGCGTTTAACAACACGCGGTGAATGCTGCTCTGGATGAAGGGTTCACAAGGAGCGAGGTTATACTCACATTTGCCTTGGGCATGGTGAAGTAGTATGAGAGTTGAGCAAAACTCTTAAAGGACTCAAAGTGGTGACTACTCTAGTATTATACTTTTGATGGATATTCAAGTGAAAGGTGGAGATTATTGAGATATTTCACATGAATCCCACATCGAATACATTCAAGAGTATTGATGGGTTAATAAGTATGGTGGTAGAGTCTCAAGTTGTTATAGTAATCAGAAAGCCCTAACTTCTATAATGTGGGCTCATTAGTCATGAGACCTAATACATTAGTAAATTAAACCCAAAGCTGAACTACTAATAAATTCTCAAGCCTAATTATACTTTACGCTTGGTTTCTCTGTCACATATCCTCTTCTTCCACATTAGAGAGTAAGTACCAAAATGCGCAATCCTATACGTGGGAAAGTTATAAACAAAAACCAAAAATCGAAATAGCCAAGTGCACTACAAGAAAATGGTCTAACACCAATACTTTCAGCGATCGCACGTAAATCTAGACGCTAGTTTTTATTAGCGACCGCATGTGGTCGTTATTCGGTCTCTAATTAAATTTAGCCGTAAAAAATTTGGCTCAATATGCAACGAAGGACAAGTTTCGTTGTTAAACATACACTTTTAGCAACAACTTATAAAGCTGTTGCTTGAAAATTCGTTGTTAAAGCACCATTTTTAGCAACAAAAAAACTTGCCCACGATGACGAGAAATCAAGTGGCCGAAAATTTTACAACGAATTTCTAACGAAAGTTTTTCCCGCCAATGAATTAGCAACGAAATTTTGCAACGACTTATGAATTTCGTTGCAAAAAGTGAAAGCTTGACACAATCTGCAATGAAGGACAAATTTCGTTGCTAAACATATACTTTTAGCAATGACTTATAAAGTCGTTGCCCGAAAAATTGTTGCTAAAGGCCCATTTTTTTGTAGTGTTAAGGGTTCTTTACAGAAATATACAACAATTAAAAAGTAATTACACCATTAGTGCATGCACAAAATAATTACAAAAAGAGTGTAATTAGGACCCATATTACAAAAATAGTACAATTCACATTAATAAGGAAACCTAAAATCAAGGAGAAATAATTGCCATAATTAATAATTCAAATTCAAATATTTGGGATCTAACAACAAAAATAAATTCAAATTCAAAATAAAATGAGGGAAAAACAAAAAAAATATCTTCTTCATCCTAATCTTCATCTCCCTAACCGCTCATTATCTTCATCACCGCCTCCTCTCTCTTCCCCTTCATCATCATCCTCCGCCGCAAATCTCCAGAAGTCCTTGGTTGCATCGCCGTTACATCGCCCTCTCTTCCCCTTCATCATCCTCCTCCTCCACCGTAAATCTCCGTAAGTACCTGAGTTACTGTTCTGAATTTTTTTTTAACGATTTGGTTATCCACAAAAACTAAAATAGTTACGTTTGTATAAAGGTTTGGCTACCAACTGCATCACATTCAAAATAAATTTGTAACCTAATAAAACTGAATTGATTACCTTTGTCTAAAGGTTTGGCAACCAACTGCATGAAGGTTTGACTACCAACTGCATCACATTCAAAATAAAATTGGCAACTTAATAAAACTGAATAGGTTACCTTGGTATGAAAGTTTGGTTACCAACTACATCACATTCAAAATAAATTGGCAACCTAATAAAACTGAGTAGGTTACCTCAGTATGGAGGTTTGGCTACAAACTGCACTATGGGAAAAAAATTCAGGAGACGGTTAATGGAGGCGAAGGTGGTGGAGGCGGAGGAGGAGGCGATCATAATGGAAGCGGCAGAGGAGTAGGTGGAGGCGGCAGAGGAGGAGGTTGAGATGGCGGCGGAAGGCGACAATAATAGTGCCGACGATCAATCTCTTCAGCAGACACCGGTGACCTTGATGTATTTTTTGTTACGTGCATTTGCTCTATTCTCAACTGCACGGACACCGTCGGAGACGAAGCTGATTCTGCCGCTTCTAGATGCGTCGGAGACTGTCGTAAAGTTAAACCACCGTCTCATAAAGGAAGGTCCAACCGGAGGGTCGCACTACAAGAAAACCGACTATTTCCGACGGATGTATCCTCGACGGATTAAATTCGGTCGAAATATTTATTACTTTCGAGGGAATAATGCGTCGCATATAAGTCCCTCGAAAATAAGATAATTAGGACAGAATTCCGTCGATCTTAGACATCTCCTGTTGGCGCCATGTTTCGCGCCACCGCGAAAAGTAATTTCGACAAACAAACGTTAATTCCGAGGGACTCTTCGTCGAATTTAAGTTATTTTCGAGGGACGTATTACCGACGGACAGTCCATCGGAGATAACAAATAAAACTTTTCAGCTTCTGCCTTTTCATTTCAGATGCTCGTTTATCTCTTATTCTCTCTCTCAGTCTCTCACTCTCCTTCCCTGCCCCCACCCTCTCTCATTCTCTCACTCTTCTTCCCTCTCTCATCCTCCCCGCCTCCACCCATCCGATCACCGGTCCCCCCCAGTACTCTCATTCCCTCTCTCATCCTCCCCGCCCCCACCCATCCGGTCACCGGTCCCCTCCATTTTCCTCTGCCACCGTTCCCCCCCACTACGTCCCTCGCCTCTCTCTCTCTCTCTCTCTTCACCTCTCTCTGCACTCAGCCCCATTGCCGGCCACCTTTCCACACAGCGCCACTGTCGGCGACCCTCCCATACGCAGTCGACGTCGACGACTCGCGTTCTGGCTGGGTTGGACTCTGCTCTCTCCTTCTCCTCCTTTAATCGGTTTTCAAACTAAGGCCTAAGGTTAGTAATGGTTTATTTCTATAATTAGGTATAATTTCCTGCCCTATATTGTGCATATTGCACTGAAATTGGTACTATATATATATATATGTGTGTGTGTATATATATATATATATATTGATGATAACTGCTACTATATATATATATATATTTCGGATGAATTGCTGAAATTGGGACTTAAGTGTTAATTGTCAATATAAGGGTTATTATTTGTGTTCTACGAGGTAGCGGATACTTATTCTTGATAGTGACATGGTTCAATTCCCGGTAATCGATACAAAGTCGCATACTCCCGTCTTTCTTTTTTACAAATAAAACAGGAGCACCCCAAGGAGATGTACTAGGACGAATGAAACCGATGTCCAACAACTCCTATAGTTGGACCTTTAACTCCTGAAGTTCAATAGGAGCGATTCGATATGGGGTTTTAGAAATGGACTTTGTACCAGGTTCAAGATTAATAAAGAATTCAACTTCACGTTCCGGGGGTAGACCGGGAAGTTCTTCAGGAAATACGTCAGGAAAGTCAATAACAACAGGAATATTATTCAAATATGACGTGTCTTTATTGAAATCCATAACATGGGCTAAGAAAGCTTGACATCCGTTTTTTAATAAACGAATGGCTTTATGGCTTGATATAACAGTGATTGATTTTAATGGCTTAGTTGCTTGAATTCGCACAACAGGTTGGTTAGGAATATGAAAACTAACAACCTTACGAAAACAATCAATTTTGGCATGATGAGTAGTTAACCAATCAATTCCTAAAATCACATCAAAAGCAAGTATCTTTAAAGAGATAAGGTCAACAGGTAATGTGATGGTGCCAACTTGGATCAAACAAGATTTATAAACAGTAGATGTGATGAAAGTTTCTCCTAATGGAGTTTCCACAAATAGATCAAAGTCTAATTTCTCTGGAGTCAAGTTTAAACGTTGAGCACAAGCAGGAGAAATAAATGAATAGGTAGCACCGGTATTTAGTAAGGTATAAACTTCACATGAATTTATGATTAGCTTACCTGTGATCACCTCGTTTGGGTTCCTCGCATGTTGACCAGTCACGATAAACGCTCTTCCAGGAACCGTTGACTTTGACTTTTTTGGGACAGCCTTTTGAGTCATCATCCCCACTGGACTTGGTTTCGGTACAGTACAATCTCGAGCGATATGTCCTTCCTTTCCACAATTATAGCATACCTTGAACTGTTATGGACAGTTTGGGCTAATATGTCCTTCTTTTCCACATTTATAGCATACAACCGGTGGTCGTTCTCCTCCCTTAGAACCAGTTGCTGCTGGTGCTGACGTCTTCACATTGTCATTATTGAATCTCCTCTTTTTAAAATCTCCCCCCGACTCGCTTCTTCTATTCTCATGGCCATGATTACTACCAGAGTGGTTGCTGCTCTTGTCCGTATTCTTCTTTCTTCGCTGGTTATCGTTGTTCTGATGACTGCTGTCACCGGTATGATCCTGGTTTTGGTCCCTCGGTTGACCGTACTCGTTATCTCGCTCTAATAATTGAGCCCTGTTGACAACATCTGAATAGAGAGAAAATTTATGAGAAATGAGATATTGACGTATACCGGATTTTAAACCTCTCAAAAACATCCGCGTCATACGTTCCTCATTCTCCACCAAATGAGGTGCAAACCTGGATAACTTCGCAAACTTTGCCTCGTACTGGGACACCGTCATGTTGTTTTGTTCCAGTCTAATAAACTCTACCGCCTTCATATGACGAACACTTTCAGGAAAGTATTTGTCATTGAACAGTTTCTGAAATGCCTCCCAAGACATGCTGAGCGCTGCTGGGTGGGTACGCTTCACAGATTCCCACCAGTACTCTGCCTCATTATGGAACATAAAAATAGCGAATGGAACCTTCTGTTCCTCCGTGCATCCCAAGACATCGAATA
This sequence comes from Panax notoginseng, assembly GCA_016801055.1. NCBI lineage: Eukaryota > Viridiplantae > Streptophyta > Magnoliopsida > Apiales > Araliaceae > Panax > Panax notoginseng. Next base: position 185,921,553 of record CM029018.1, read on the forward strand.
TCTTGGTAATTTGTTTAACCCGCGTCTCCTCCTTAATCGGATCCGGCTTTCCCCAGAATTCTGGTGGTCCCAACTCTTTGAACTGCTTGGCTGTGACCAGCTGTGCGTTGCCATTGTTTCTTCCTACATTTTGAACAGGAATCTCCTTCGTCTGGTTTTGCATGAACTGTAAAAAGCTTCTAAACATCTCATCGTTCATCGTCTGCTCAGTGGTGTTGTTTATAGGAGGAACATTGCCAACCTGTTGCACGTTCTCCTCGTTGGTGAGTACAGGCGTCTCCATGGTCTCATTTACTCCACTGTTAACATTCTCAGTTGCCATTCTTGAATACTGCCATTATACAAGGGTTAATTAAATAAACTAACAAATCACATAATACCCCTATATTATAACCAACCAACAAATAAGCTTAGGTAGGACACACTAGCGAAGGATTTACTCGTCTCTCCCCTCCTAGTTCTATTCCCCGATCTCCGCCAGAGATCATATCCCTAAGCTCTGATACCAACTGTGACGCCCCCAAAATAGGTATACTACACCCATTCTGAGTCGTCAAAATACATGGTACAGAAACAACTACAACTTTATTAATACAACATAAAAACTGTGAGTTTAAATACAAATATTGTCATCTAGACAATATCCACACTCAAATAAGTCCTCAGTACAATTATTGATACATTATTTTACAAAAATGGTGAAGACTACTAAAACGACTTTCTAGAACCTTCATTCTATACCCCGACTAGTACTCGCTACATTCTCGCCTCCTGAGAAGAAAAATGAAACAAAAAGGAAAAGGGTGAGCTCAACTAGCCCAGTAAAGAATATTATGACCAAGATAATATAGAACAAATTATCGTTAGTCTTCAACAGGGAAAAATCTAATAGAATACAATAGACAACAAGTTTTAAATCAATATTCGCAGCGGAAATAATAATTCATTAGAAGAGTTCAATAGAGAGTAAAATCTACTATCTTCTATATATGAATTTAAAAGTCCATCATCAACATTTTATCCCTGTAACATTAATCAACATATATCTGGAATCAAATATTCATCTTTGCACTACAGGCCAAAGATATTCATCAGTTGGTCATGTTTATCTAAACACCTGTTCATCTTTGCACTACGGGCCAAAGATATTCATCAGAAACCATTCATCTTTGCACTACAGGCCAAAGATATTCCGTAATGTCATCATTTAGGACTGAGGATGATGAAAAATATTTTAAAGAAAACGAATCCAGTAAAACAAAAGAATAAATATTAAGGATTCGTATTTCAGCTATTCCATGTCCAAAAATATCTCATAAATAATCATAGTGGAATAAAATTCAAGAATGATCAAAACATGGATACAATCAAAGCTAGTATCCATAATAGATATTTTGGACAAAAAGAAAAAAATTTCATTTTTTCAGTGAATAGTGTCGTATTCGTGAATAGTGTCGTATACGTGAATAGTAACCCCGACACAAAAAGTTCTAAATTTGATAAAAAGTTCAAACCAGTATTTTGGCATAATGATATTGAAGAAAATAATATCATTTAAGAAGAAAATAACATCCCTTACCTTGTAAAGACAGTACTTCTAGTTGAAACACCGGATATAGGCTATGACTTGAACTTGCACCGTATAGCAACACTCAAAGTATTAAAATACTCACAAGAATACGCTCAATATATCGAGAGAGAAAGAGAGAGAAAACTTTAATTTCTGGTGTGATTTTCAATTCTAACCTAAGCACCCTATTTATAGGAAAATGCTTAAAACACCAAAGTAAAAAATTTTAATATAATATTAATATCATTTATTAAATTTCCTACGCACACCACCAGTTGACAACATCAGCCACCCACCCACAATAAATAAGAAAAACGTTTTTCTCAATTAATTTATTTAAAACTGTAAATAATAATTATTAATTAATCCGGAACTTCAATAATTCATAATAAATAGTCCTTTGGTCAGAAAAATTCAAACCTTATATTTTCCTATAGGAAATTCTATTATCTACAACTTTGCAGAAGAAAGTTTTTCCAAATTCCAAACAGAAATTGACCGAAATCCATAAACGGGCGCTTTTACAGGCTATAATCAAATTTCTGTCAAGAAATGGGCCCACAGACATGTTTAACATGTTTTAAATAACTTTTACAACAAAAATACTCTTCCGCCTCATATACTCATATATCCCACATTCATTGTAAAAATATCCCCATTATTATATTATTAAAATATAATAATATATTTAAATGAATTATTTTATCAAAAAAAGATAAAATATTAATTTTCAACAATTATCACATTAAAAATTTTCTCCATCTATATGCACATAAAATGAATATTTTCCTTATCATATAAATCAATAATTAATTATTCACAAATAATATTACAGAATCACAATACTGACAGCCAGTCAGTTCCCAGGAAAGAGGGGGCTTTCCAATAAGAATTTCTCCTTACTGGCGCGCAATTAGGTGACCAAACCTCTCCTTAGACAGAACTTTATATACATTGTCAGTAATGTTATCTAATAATATTATTCAGATAATATGAATTATTGCTTCGATAATGGAAAATACTATGTAGTGACAATTATTGAAACAACAGTAATATAAAACATCAACACAACAATTATTGAATCAATAAAATAAAATACTAAACAGTAATTACTGTAACAATTATTGAGTAGTGTCTTCTTACGTAAGAATCAATAATTGGTGCAATACCGTGTGCTACTGTGCAACAACGCGTATTACTGTGTTTTAACCACCGGGTATTCCAACAGTATTAACGGTAACAACTATGCCGTTATTTATAAACAACTTATACTTGTCGTTTTTTTCATCCAATCGCTTTCCGTTATGGGGCCCACACAAGGCTGCGCCGTCGTACGAATATTTCCCGACAGTAAGAATATTTCACGACCAAACGAATATTCTCCGATAACAATGAATATTTTATAACCACTTGCTTATTTGAAATATTTGCGCATTTTACCCATAACTAACCACATTAATCAAATCAAACCTTACTATTTCAAAATAATAAATAGAGAAAATTAAATTTCTTTTATTAATAATTTGGGGTCTTACAAATATACACACTAAACATAAGTCAAGCCAAATTGATACATTCCTTTCTCTTAATACATTACATATCAAACCCAAATTTGCACAAATTAAACCCTAATTGCAGAATATTTATTTGCACAAATCAAACATTAATTGCAGCATACATCAAACCCAAACTTCCAACATATCAAACCTAAATTGAACATTATTCAACCTCAATTAATAACAAATTAAATCCTAAATTAAATATCAAAACCTAAATTGAACACTAACTCAACCAAGATTCATCATTTTCATAACAAAATATATTAAACCCTAAATTAAACACAAATTCCAGCATATTAAACCAAATATACAAAATCAAAGTTTAGCCTAACTTGTACCTGCAAAGCAGTAGAGGAGAAGGAGGAGGGAGAAGGAGGCCCGGGTGGTGGTGGTGGAGGGTTGTAGTGGCGGCGAGTGGAAGCAGTGGCGTGGTGGCAGGGGGATCGCGCGGGATGGGGCAGTGGGGGGGACCGAGGGAGGGGGCAGGTGGGGGGTGGGGGGTGGGGGGAGTGGTGGAAGAGAGAGAGAGAGAAATGAAAGTGAGAGGCGCTGGAGAAGAAGACAGACGAAATATGTTTTAAGAGTTATTTTCGACGGAATTTCTGTCTAACTTAAGTCTCTAGGAAATAACATAACGCCATCGAAAATTCTCTCGAAAATAAATCTAGTTCCGTCGAGATTAACTTTCGCGCTGGTAGAAAGTTTGGTGCCATTGACTAAAGAGGGTTTCTAACATAGCGAGAAAGAGGCAAAGAAGAACGAGGAGAACGAAGGAACGTGGCTGGAATTAAAAAGGGTTTGAGAGCAAGACCATTAAAACTTTATTCATCATATTCTTCTTCTCAAAGGTAATTATTGGACTATTGTTGAATACAAAATAATTATTTTGTTGTTGTAATTACAATATAATTTCTTGTTGTGTTTGCAATCTATTTTAAAAAATTTTTATGCCACTTGATTAATTGAATTTGTTAATGAAATTTTGATTTACAATTAGGATATATGATATATATGAAGAAAAAAAATTTAATTATAACCGTAAGTGACACACACACACACACACACACACACACACACACACACACACACACACATATATATATATATATATATATATATATATATATATATATATATATATTTATATATATATATATATAATTTTTTTAAAAAAAAAGGAAAGTGATAAATAATATTATAATAATGTTATTACAATTAAAATGTATCTTTTGATTACAAATTGAATATAGTATATTAAAATTATTGAATTTATGAAAATACAAACTATACAAGTTCATAATTTAATTAATTATATTATATTTATTTTGATAATTAGATCGGATTGAGGGAGTCTAACGGGTGATATTTGGCTTCAGTGAATTATTTTGATACTATATTAAGGTACGAATTTTGTACTCTTTCAGCAATACTCTTGTTAAATTTGATTTGTTCGTTTGTTTTCTTATTTCGAATTATGTTATGATTTCACAAAATTATTTCCTGTGAAATAAATATATTAGTTTCATTTTGGAGTTGATACATATGACTCGTATTTGTACTCTTTGAATTAGGATATCATGTTTAGTATTTATTTTTTATAATTGTAGAGCGGTACATGTTGCTACCTTCTTTTTGAGACCTTGTGACTATAATTTGATTTAGTTCAACATGTATATATAGAACCTATTTGTTGGTATTATGTCGCCTGTGTTGTGACATGATATTTTTGTTAGAATATACCGTAGGGTATACCTGAGTTATAACCACCTGTGGGGGTACCACAGGCATGTCGTCTTGGCACGAGAGGCATGACACTTTTCGTGGCGATGTGATTAGTCCACGGCGTCTCTATTTGGGCTCCAGAGGAAGTGGGCCATTTGGTGTTTTGTCGTAGGAGGCGTATGGTTTAACCATAATTTTTTATTCTTCGGATTGGTGATGTTGTGCCAAACACATCCATCTAATTTGCATACATTTGGATTCGCGGTCCAATATGTGATTTGCCTATGTGGCATTATTTTGGTTGCATGTGTGGCATTATTTTTACTTGCCTGTGTGGCATTATTTTGACTTGCCTGTGTGGCATTGTTTTGATTTGCCTGTGTGGCAATGTATATTTCTGAGCTCACTCGGTATGAAATAACACACAACCATTTGATTCAGCCTATTCTTTCATTGTATTAGTTTTGTTTGTTTCTGTTCAGTTCAATTCATTGAGTTAGTTACTTCAATTCGTTATTTCTTTACTTTTCTATTGGTTTCTTTAATTATGTTGATTCAAATATAGTCATTCAGATATTTGGAGATTATATTTTCGTCAGTATTTACACTTGAGGCTTTGTTCAGTATTTTATCTCAGTTGATTTCGTATTTCAGTTGTATTATCTATATCCGTACTGGGCAATTGGCTCATACTGTGTTTTTCTTTCGGCAGGTTTGTAGGAGTGATTCAGGGCTAGTGTGATGAGAGAGTTGTCTTTGACCATCTAGGTTGTTTCGATTTTTAGTTTTGGTTATTTTGACTCTAGTTGAAGAATTGTATTTAGTACTTCGTTAGTTGATCACCATTATTAATATTTTGAAGTTATTAGTGCTCTGCTTACTTATTTTGAGGTTTATTGTGTTTTACACGTGACCTCCCTTTCCTTTTTCGGAAGAGGGTGTTACAGATATGGTATCAAAGCTTAGGTTCTTTCTTGTAGAAAACCTATTTAGGTTTGACCTTTGAGTTGTGGGTAAACCATTGGGTAGACGTAGGAGTCTGATTCGATTTTGTTCTTTGATTGATTGGTCTCTATTTTGACCAACTGTCGATTTTTTTTCGATTTGTAGTTGGTTTGAGGAAAGTGGAATAATTTGTTAAGGTGATTGACTAATGATATTAGGTAAGAATTGTTATTTAATCATTAAGGTGAATAAAGTTATATTGTGTACAGATAAAAAGTGATCTTATATGAGATGTGATTATGATGTGAGTATTTGTATCGAGGAGTATTTGATTTTGGAAAATTATTTGTTAGAGTTGTTTTTTTTGTGACAATTATTATGATCGTTGAATTGAGGATTTGATTTGAGTTAGGTTTTGATTTATGTTAAGCTTGTGGATAATTTGAGGTTTGTGTATTGATGACATATTATGATAAAGTGATTATTAAGTATAGATGATTTCTTGTAATTTGAGTTATTGATATTCGAGGTATTTAGATTAATCATTTGGAGTTAATGATCAATTTTGTGACTATTTCTAGTAGGATATTGGAGTTATGTTCTATGAAGTTTATTTGTGATAATATGGGGAGACATTGAAATTTATTGGATTAAGGTTTGTAATAAGGGATGATTGATTTATTATTATATGATTAGATAGTAGGTGATGAAATTCAATTAATTTTGAGAGATCTTGAATAATTGTAGTTCGCTTATGCAGATGGTAGAATATGTGACTTGGAATTGATATGGTGATAAAGAGATCTTAGTAGTATATTTTTGGTATAATAATATTTGAGAACTAGTTTAATTTGAGGTTATGATATTTTGAAACTATTGAGTTCTTAGGGTGAGTTGGTGCTCTAATTTGTACAATTGTTTTGTTTATCTGATGTCAATGAAGTTCTGCAAGAATTTATAAAAAAAATGAAAATAATTTGTTAAATCTTTGTCATGCGTGGAACATAAACATTTTACGAATGAAAGATAATTTTAAATATTTTGGGTATTCGATGAAAAGAAAGTTTTGTGTTTTCGAATTAGGTTCCGAAGAGTACGTACGTTTGCAAGAATGAAACTCAAAGATATTACCGGGGGGCCGCACCAACAGTGGATCACGTGATATAACGCGAAGAACATTACCAAGGCTTGACACGATAACTGACGAATCTTTTACGAGCACATGAATAATTGTGTGGACCTATGGACTTACCAGGCTTGATCGTTACAAATGGTGGCGCTACGTTTTAATTTAAGTTTAAGAATAATTATGTAATTTAAATAAAAATTAAAATAAAACTTTATGTAACTTATTTGAATTCTGAGGACGGAATTATTTTTACGGAGGAAAAAATGTAATAATCAGAATTTTTGTTAATAATTAAATATTAATTTTATTTTCCTAAAATTATCCGGACCTCGAAGCTACTTGGGAGGTGTAAGAGACTATTCGACAAGAGTATCCTCACCTCTTTGATGTCAAGTAAATCTTTGTTACTCTTTTGATTCCGGGGACGAAATCCTTTTTAAGGAGTAGGTAATGTAATACCCGAAAAAAATAATGAAAATAAAATAAATGACATTTAAATTTAAATTTTAAATATTTTGATTAGGTTTTTCTTATGTTTGGCAGTTTGGGTCAATTTGTATTTAATTTTTGTGGACTATAATAAGTATGTGATTACATTAATTTGGGCATTTATACAAATTGGGTCAAACTAATTTTTAAGTATTTAAGTATTTAAGTTTGGGCTTGTTAAATTATTTGAGCCAAAATTAAGGTGATGGGTTTAAAAACCAAATTGGAATAGGAGTAATATATTAGGTTAAATTCCTTCCTAATACATATATTGACATAATCGACTAAATAGGGTTTCTAACGTAGCAAGAAAGAGGCAAAGAAGAACGAGGAGAACGAGGGAACGTGACTGGAATTAAAAAGGGTTTAAGAGCAAGACCATTAAAACTTTATTCATCATATTCTTCTTCTCAAAGGTAATTATTGGACTATTCTTGAATACAAAATAATTATTTTGCTGCTGTAATTACAATATAATTTCTTGTTGTGTTTGCAATCTATTTTAAAAATTTATTATGCCGCTTGATTAATTGAATTTGTTAATGAAATTTTGATTTACAATTGGGATATATGATATATATGAAAAAAAATTAATTTTAACCATCAGCGGCATATATATATATATATATATATATATATATATATATATATATATATTTTAAAAAAAAAAGAGAAAGTGATAAATAATATTATAATATTGTTATTACAATTAAAATGTATCTTTTGATTACAAATTGAATATATTATATTAAAATTATTGAATTTATGAAAATACAAACTATACAAGTTCATAAGTTAATTAATTATATTATATTTATTTTGATAATTAGATCGGATTGAGGGAGTCTAACGGGTGATACTTGGCTTCGGAGAATTATTTTGGTACTATATTAAGGTACGAATTTCGAACCCTTTCAACAATACTCTTGTTAAATTTGATTTGTTTGTTTGTTTCCTTATTTCGAATTCTGTTATGATTTCACAAAATTATTTCCTGTGAAATAAATATATTAGTTTTATTTTGGAGTTAATACATATGACTCGTATTTGTACTCTTTGAATTAGGATATCATGTTTTGTATTTATTTTTTATAATTGTAGAGCGGTACATGTTGCTATCTTCTTTTTGAGACCTTGTGACTATAATTTGATTTGGTTCAACATGTACATATAGAACCCATTTGTTGGTATTATGTCGCATGTGTTGTGACATGATATTTTTGTTAGAATATACCGTAGGGTATACCTGAGCTATAACCACCTGTGGGGGTATCACAGGCATGTCGTCTTGACACGAGAGGCATGACACTTTCCGTGGCGGTGTGATTAGTCCACGGCATCTCTGTTTGGGCTCCGGAGGAAGTGGGCCATTTGGTATTTTGTTGTGGGAGGCGTATGGGTTAACCCTAATTTTATGTTCTGTGGATTGGTGATGTTGTGCCAAACACACCCATCCGATTTGTATACATTTGGATTCGCGATCCAATGTGTGATTTGCCTATGTGGCATTATTTTAGTTGTCTGTGTGGCATTATTTTGACTTACCTGTGTGGCATTATTTTGATTTGTCTGTGTGGCAATGTATATTTCTGAGCTCACTCGGTATGAAATAACGCACAACCATTTGATTCAGCTTATTATTTCATTGTATTAGTTTTTTTTGTTTCTATTCAATTCAATTCATTGAGTTCGTTACTTCAATTCGTAATTTCTTTACTTTTCTATCGGTTTCGTTAATTATGTTGATTCAGATATAGTCATTCAGATCTTTGGAGATTATATTTTCGTCAGTATTTACAATTGAGGCTTTGTTTAGTATTTTATCTCAGTTGGTTTCGTATTTCAGTTGTATTAACTATATTCGTACTAGACAATTGGCTCATGCTGTGTTTTTCTTTCGGCAGGTTTGCAGGAGTGATTCAGGACTAGTGTGATGAGAGAGTTGTCTTTGACCATCTAGGTTGTTTCGATTTTTGGTTTTGGTTATTTTGACTTTAGTTGAAGAATTGTATTTAGTACTTCATTAATGGATCACCACTATTAATATTTTGAAGTTATTAGTGCTCTGCTTACTTATTTTGAGGTTTGTTGTGTTTTGCACATGACCTCCCTTTCCTTTTCGGGAATGGGGTGTTACAACATCGCTTCATTTGTTTGATTGTATCTTAATACATCTTAACAACCTACCTCTTAATGCATTTTAACAACTCACATATTTGTATTAAAAGATCATTTGAATAGTTTAGATTCATATTTGTATTTTAACTATTTAGAGGATCTCTTAATACAAAAATATAGATCCAAATCCTCTAGGAGGATTTCTCTGTGAGGATCTTGTGAGGGTTTTGCTATGAGGTTGACAACATATCAAAAAAGTGATCCAATAGCTCATAACTCTTTTTTTGTCTGAGATAGGAATTTTTTTTACAAGTTGACAAAAAATTAGAAGTCACCAAACGCCGTTTATTTTTACATATAATTATTTTAAATTTCTTGATTATTCTGTATATGATTTTTTTTTAATATTTAATAACTTAGCTTGCTATTAATGTTAGGATAACTATAAACTTAACTCAAAAAAATGAATAAATATATCAGTTATAATTATCATTAATGTTTTCAATGTGACTTTAGTTATTTTTCGTTTATTATTGTTTTTGTTTGTTTATTTATATTATTATTTATTATTATTATTATAATTTGTATTTATCTATTCCATAATAAGAGTTTACTCTCACCATTGAAAATATTATTATTATTTACTCTAACCATTGGGCTGGCTGGGTCAACAAAGAAAATATTCTAGACCAATCAATTATTATTATTTACATATTCCTTTATATCTTTTTTTTATTATTAATAATCGTTTTACTTTACTTCTCTTAATCCACTGCTCAACGGAGACAATCACCATTACAACTCAAATACTATTTTAAATGTACTCTTTTTAGTTTACTTCATTTGTTTGGTAATAGTAAACTGTGTTTTGGTGGCTTCCAATTTTCTATCAACTTGTAAAAAAAATTATTATCAAAACGACGTCATTTTAATACACAGACAAAAAAAGAGTTGTGAGCCATTGAATTTCCTTTTTAATGTGTTGTCAACCCCACAGCAAAACTCTCACAAGATCCTCACAGAGAAATCCTCATAGAGGATCCGGATCTCAAAAATATGAGTTGTTAAGATGCATTAAGATGTGGATTATTAAGATGTAGTCAAATACCACCACTCAAATTTGTCTAAGGCATACCTTAGATTACCTTTCCTCAAATAACCCTTATTCTAAAGGGAAAAAGTAAGAATGATTGAGGTTACTAATGTAGCGATAATAAGGGTTAAATTCTACTAATACAGCGATTTAACCCTTATTCTTGTTTTTGATTTTTTTTTTATTGTATCTTTATTCATACACTATCTATATGTTACACAAAGAAAATTAACACAACACCAATATAAACATAAAAAAAAAATTACTTTTGTTTTTTGTTTATTTTAAGGTGATTTATATATATTTACTTCCAACTTGGCGCCCAACTTCAAAGTATTATTTTAATTAAGAAAATGACTTGTCTCCATATAGTTGGTAAGCAGTCAATTTTCTCAATTTACCCACAATTTGTGCACGTGCACGCCATGTGCTATTTAATTGTGGAAAAATTGTGAATACATAATAGAAAATAAAAAAAAAATCAAAAATAGAATAATTATAATTAAAAACAATTACAATTTCAAGAGAAAAATTCTAATTAAAACTTCATAAAGGTAAACACTAAAAAAATAATGATAATAATAAAAATAATAAAGAAAAATAAAAATATAATATAATAGACAAATAGAATTAGATGTAAATAAACACTATAAATAATTTTTTTGGTTACTTTTGTTAATTTTTAGTTGATTTATATATATGTACTTCCAACTTTGCAGCCAATTTGAAAGTAGTATTTTAACTAGATACAACCCCGCGCGTTGCGGCGGGATTATTTAATTTTTTAATAATAATTGTTTACGTACAATTAATAAATTAAAATATAATAAGAAAATAGTATATTATTTTGCAATGAACAAATTTTACACAAAAAAACAAATGAATATACATTATAGGGAATAATGGTGGGAGTTTACCAATTTGTACATTACACTCTAAGTATGTGATTATTGTTTTTAAGCTAGTGGCAAATTAAGTGACCTCAACTTGATGTGGAGAAAAAAATGAGGCTTTTGAAGGAACCAAAAGTAATGCCCCCACAACCATATCATATTTCACACTTGTGAATATTTCTGTATTGCTTTCTTGGCACCTTTTTATTTGTTCTTCATAATAAACTATTTAATTTTCAAAAGCTATTTCATATTAGTGACAAAAGTCACAAAACTTTGTAGCAAAATCAAATATCACATCTTTATCAATCTAACATCCCACCACACTGCACCACTCCTTTAAAAAACTAATAAAATTGCTTCAATAGGTACCAAAAAAGCAACCCAAAATTAATAACCAGTTCATGCTGATAAGCTCCCCTGAATGACACATTACACAGACTTAACCAAAAGAAAATGTTAAAATTTAATTGAAATCAGTTTGGTCTATACCAATTGACACCAGGATTTGTTCACATGTTTTCTAAATCTGTTCTCACATTCATGCTAAAACAGATCCTAAAAATATGAATAATTTCTCTTACCAAACATAGCACATTCCACCACTGAACATTGATTACGAACAACAAATATTTTTACAGTAATTGTAGCCGTTAGAAAGGAAGAAACATACGGCTCTCTTCCAAAATTAGAGGCCATTTTCCTTTCTAGTTCGTTCCAAAATTAAAGATGCAATCTAGTTTTAGACTTATAAAATAACATGAAATTCTTAATATGCCACTACTTATATTATGGGTTGAGTGAATGCTATCATGCCACCACTAATACATTTCTAGTTAATATTACAGATACCTTCGGAAAATAAATCTTTCCTTAAAAGTCAATATTTTGAAAGTGTATCTCTAATTTTAGAACGGAGGTAGTACTCAACGACCTGGATTTTAGTCTTGATGTTTTACAAAAGATATACACCTGTTAATACAAAGAAAATGCAGGAGAAGAGTAACCAATGCAATTAAAGAAATGGATCCTCAGTAAGCATCATGTTAGATATGTAAGACCCCAACTTTTATAAATAAAGATGTATTTTCTATAAATATCATTTTTGAATATTATGGAGTTAATTTGATATAATGTTATAGTTGTGGGTAATATTTATAAATTTTGCAAAGTACGCAAGTTGTTATATAATATTTGATTGGTCGGGGAATATTCGTTTTAACAGGGAATATTCATACAATGGCACAATCATTGGTGGACCCCACAACGGAATTATTGTCGGATTGAGAAAACGACAAAAATATTTTATTAAAAAATAACGGTGGAAGTTTTACCATTAATACTGTTGAACTACTAGGTAGTAAAAGTACAGTAATACGTGTGGTTGCATAGTAGCACACGGTATTGATTATTAATACTTATGTGAGAAGTCACTCAGCTTGATTCAATTATTGTCAGTTAATAATATGAATTATTTAGCGATAATGACGTTTTGTTTAATTCGTATTATTAACGTAATAAAACATAAACATCTTTTTATATAAAACAGAATACTTTATTAAAGTTATTCTATAAATAGAATATATTATATTTTATTTAAAAGATTTTTCTTTAAATATGGACAGTCAGATTAAAGTAATCAATCTGGAGCGTTCATGAATTAGTTACTATGCATTTTATTTTTTTATAAATAGCAGCTCATTCCTTCATTATTTCTTACGAATTCACTGAACTCTAGAGAGAGAAACTATAGAGAGAGAGAAGAAAAGTATTCTGCTACTTAACTACTTCCTTATTTTAGTTATTCTTTAAAACGGTAAGGGGTGTTATTCTTTCTTATTCATGAAGAGAACTGTTGTTATTCCATTTCTTATTATTCTGTTGGAATAACCTGTATACGCGGTCTACCCTATACTTGGTGACATTCTTTTATTATTCTGTTGGAACATCCTGTCTGTGTGTTTTACACCGGACCTGGTTCCGTCTTTATTATTATTCTGTTGGAACATCCTGTCTGTGTATTTTACACCGAACCTGGTTCCGTCTTTATTATTATTCTGTTGGAATATCTTGTCTGTGCGTTTTACGCCAGACCTGATTTCATTATTTATTATTCTGTTGGAATAACCTGTCTGTGCAGTCTATCGTATGCATGGTGATTTCTTTTGTTATTCCATTCTTTATTATACTCAGTTGGTTAAGTTTTGACTTCTATACTCCATGAAATTTGTGGAATATCCTTGATAATTGTGTTTCATCCAGTATCTTTTCATGAAAATATTCTTCTAAGCATTCTTGAATTTTACTCCACAAAGCAGTATCATGTTGACAATTTGGACGTTGTTAATTCTTGGATAAATTAATTCTTGAACTTGTTTTATTCAATTCTTATATCATTGTCATCATCCTCATGTTTATAAAATATTGAAAGTCATCTGTGGCTTGTAGAGCATAGATGGACTTGGTATGATTATGACCATGGATTATTCGGTATAATCATGACCGTAATGTTACAAATGATGTGGTAAAAGTCCTCAATTACCTGTAGTGCATTGATGGACAGTTGTTGGCATGATCATGACCATTAATGAATACACGAATATCCTTAGCCGTAGTACTGAGGTGATTCGATGATGTGGATTATTTTATTAAGTTGAGTCCCAGCGAAAACAATGTTAAAAAACCTTTTAAATCATAAAAGATAGTAGATTTTATTTTCTACTTGACTCTTTTAATGGATTACTTGTTCCGCTGCAGTTAAACTTGATGTTCATTATATTTTATCAGTTTAACATTGTTGAAGGCTAATGATAAATTATTCTGCATTATCTTAGTCATAATATTTCTTACTGGGCTAGTTGAGCTCACCCTTTCTTTCACTGTTCTCTTCAGGAAATGAGAATATAGCTGGGACGAGTCGGGGAACGGAGTGATGGACCAGATGATAGTATTAGTAGTCCTCACTATTCTGTTAAATAGTGTGACAATAATTGTAATGAGGACTCCTTTTGAGTTTGTATAGTCTCTAGTAGACAATAATTGTATTCAAACTCACAGTTATGTTTTGTCGTATTGTACACGACAGTTGCATTAGTAAGTTGTATTTGTATTCTGTACCATGTATCTGACGACCCAAGATGGGTGAGGTATACCTAATTTTGGGGGCGTCACAGTTGGTATCAGAGCTTAGGGATATGATCCCTGGCTAAGATATGAGAATAGAACTAGGAGGGAGAGACGAGAAATTCCTTCGCTAGTTTGACCTACTTAAGTTTATTTGCATGGTATTTAATTGGTCAGTCAGAATATAAGGATAATATATGACATATCAATTAACTTTTATTTTGTGGCAGTATCTGAAAATGGCATCTGAGAATGTTGAGAATAGCAATGGAGCACATGCGACTGTTGATTCACCACATTTCAATAATCAGGATAATGTGCATCAGGAAGGTGACTATCCTCATGCAAACAACAACACTGACCAGATGATGAATGATGGAATGTTCAGAAGCTTTATGCAGTTCATGCAACAGCAGGCGAGAGCGGCTCCTGTCCAAAATATAGGTGGAAACACTGAAAACTCTCGAACGGTCACCGCTAAACAGTTCAAGGAGTTGGGACCACCGGAGTTTAAGGGAGAGCTAAAACCACTTATAGCAGAAACATGGATAGAGCAGATCACCAAGATATTTGATGTCTTGGGATACTCCGAAGAGCAAAAGGTTCCCTTTGCCGCCTTTATGTTGCGAGGAGAGGCAGATTACTGGTGGGAATCAATTAAGCGTACTCAACCTGCCGCACTGAAGATGTCTTGGGAGAAGTTCCAAGAGCTGTTCAATAAAAAATACTTTCCCGAAAGTGTTCGTCACATGAAGGAGGTGGAGTTCATCAAATTGGAGCAGAATAATATGACCGTGTCGCAGTATGAGGCTAAATTTACTGAGTTGTCCCGGTTTACGTCCCACTTGGTGGATTATGAAGAGCGAATGACTCGAATATTTTTGCGAGGTTTGAAACCTGAGATACGTCGACATCTTATTTCTCATAAACTGTGTTTGTATTCAGATGTTGTGAATAGGGCTCAGTTAGTGGAGCGCGATAACGAGTTAACGCAACCAAAAGAGAGCAGTCGGTAAAATGATAATACCAGTGAGAGCAGTCATCGAAGCGGTGACAACAAGCGCGGAGAGAATCAACAGGCCAGAAATGGTAACCACTTCGGTGGTAATCAGGGCCAAAATAATAAGAATGGTCATTTCAAGAAGAGGAGATTCAACAATGATGGAAAGACATCAGCACCAGCACCCGTTGTTAAGGAAGGAGAACGACCACCTATCATATGTTTCAATACGGAGGGGAGTGGAACATCAGTCCAAACTGCGCGATGCCGTCTAAAGCATGTTATAATTATGGAAGAGAAGGTCATTTAGCTCGATTTTGTCGTTTACCAAAAACAAGTTCAGCCAAGATGGAGACACCAAAGGCCGTCCCAAAAAAGTCAAAACTGGTAGTGCAAGGGAGAGCGTTTGTTGTGACCTCCCAGAAAGCAAGGAACCCGAATGAGGTCATCACGGGTAAGCTTATCATAAACTCTAACGAAGTCTATACTTTAGTTGATACCGGTTCTACCCATTCTTTTATTTCTCCTAATTGCGCTCATCGATTAAATTTGATTTCGGAGAAATTAGACTTTGTCTTATCTGTTGAAACTCCATTGGGAGAAACCTTCATTACATCCACGGTTTATAAGTCTTGTTTGGTTCAAGTTGGTACCCACACATTACCTGTCGATCTTATTTCATTAAAAATACTTGCATTTGACGTGATTCTAGGGATTGATTGGTTAACTACTCATCATGCAAAAATTGATTATTTTCGTAAAGTTGTTAGCTTTCATATTCCTAATCGACCTATTATGCGAATTCAAACAACCAAACCATTAAAATCAATCGTTGTCATCTCAAGCCATAAAGTTATTCGTTTATTGAAAAACGGATGTCAAGCTTTCTTAGCTCATGTCACGGATCTAAACAAAAATACGTCAGCTTTGAATGATATTTCTGTTGTTAATAAATTTCCTGACGTATTTCCCGAAGAACTTCCTGGCCTACCCCCAGAGCGTGAAATTGAATTTTGTATCGACCTTGAACCCGATACAAAACCCATTTCCAAAGCCCCATATCGAATGGCTCCTATTGAACTTCAGGAGTTAAAGATCCAACTGCAGGAATTGTTAGACATTGGCTTTATTCGTCCTAGTACTTCTCCTTGGGGTGCTCATGTGCTATTCGTGAAGAAGAAAGATGGAAGTATGCGAGTTTGTATTGATTATCGGGAGTTGAATCATGTCACCATCAAAAATAGGTACCCATTGCCACGTATTGATGACCTGTTTGACCAGTTGCAAGGAGCACAATTCTTTTCAAAGATCGATATTCGTTCTGGATATTATCAGCTAAAGGTTAGAATTGAGGATATTCCAAAGATGGCTTTCAGAACTCGATACGAGCATTATGAATTCCTAGTCATGTCCTTTGGATTGACTAATGCTCCTGCTGCCTTCATGGATATGATGAACTGGGTATTCAATGAATATTTGGATCACTTTGTGGTCGTCTTTATTGATGACATCCTTATTTATTCCAAAAGCCGTGAAGATCATGAGCAACATTTGAGGCTAGTACTCCAAAAACTTCGTGAATACAAGCTTTATGCCAAGTTGAAGAAATGCGAGTTCTGGCTGGAGGAGGTAGCATTCCTTGGGCACGTAGTATCAAGTTGTGGAATATCGGTTGACCCGACAAAGATTGAAGCTATTCAAAGCTGGGAGCAACCTAAATCAGTGACCGAAGTACATAGCTTTCTTGGTTTAGCTGGTTATTATCGGAGATTCGTGGAAGGATTTTCTCGAATCGCTACTCCATTAACTCAGCTGACTCGGAAAGATACAAAGTTCGGTTGGAGTGAAGAATGTGAGAAGAGTTTTCAAGAACTCAAGAGGAGACTCATTTCAACACCTGTTCTAACAATACCATCTGGCTCGGAGGGATTTGTCATCTACAGTGATGCTTCGAGCAAAGGGTTGGGATGAGTTCTCATGCAACATGAAAAAGTCATAGCCTATGCATCAAGACAACTCAAAGAATATGAGAGGAATTATCCTACTCATGATCTAGAGTTGGCAGCTGTTGTCTTTGCACTTAAAATTTGGAGGCATTACTTGTATGGGGAGAATGTGGAGATCTTTACGGATCATAAAAGTCTCAAATATTTCTTCACTCAAAAGGAACTCAACATGCGACAACGACGTTGGCTTGAACTGTTGAAAGATTATGATCATACCATTCAATACCATCCTGGAAAAACGAACGTGGTAGCTGACGCATTGAGTAGAAGATCATATGCAAGTATGAGTGCGATATTGTCAACACAAAGGCCCATTTTGTGTGACTTGCAAAGGATGGAGATAGAGTTAAAGACTCCAGGGACCCATGTGATGATGGCGAATATACGAGTAGAACCAACTTTAATCGATAAAGTTAAAGCTGCTCAAGCTACAGACTTGGAGCTGATGCGTATGAGGAAGAAAGTGCAAGAAGGTGCTATGACGGAAGCAAGAATCGATGAAAAAGGAATACTTCGAGTCAACTCCAGACTTTATGTTCCTAGCAACCCTGATTTAAAGTATGAAATCATGATGGAGGCGCACAACACACCGTTTGCAATCCATCCTGGAAGTACCAAAATGTATCATGATCTTCGTCATATATTTTGGTGGAGCAATATGAAGAGAGAGATAGCGCTGTTTATCTCAACGTGTCTAACTTGTCAACGAGTCAAAGCGGAGCATCAAGTACCAAAAGGTCCATTGTAACCACTTGAAATTCTAGAATGGAAGTGGGAGCACATTATCATGGATTTCGTTACCGGTCTTCCTAAGGTTTCTCAAGGTATAGATGCGATTTGGGTCATTGTTGATAGATTGACCAAGTCTGCTCATTTCTTACCAATACGAGAAACTTATACACTTGAACGTCTTACTCGTATGTACATAAACGAGATTGTAAGACTGCATGGTATGCCAGTATCCATAGTTTCTGATCGAGACCCAAGATTCACTTCACGATTTTGGGTTAGTTTACAAAAAGCTATGGGCACGAATTTACGATTTAGTTCGGCATATCATCCTCAGACGGACGGACAATCAGAGTGTAAGACCCCAACTTTTATAAATAAAGATGAATTTTCTATAAATATCATTTTTGAATATTATGAAGTTAATTTGATATAATGTTATAGTTGTGGGTAATATTTATAAATTTTGCAAAGTAAGCAAGTTGTTATAAAATATTCATTTGATCGGAGAATATTCTTTTTGTCGGGGAATATTCGTACGACGGCACAATCATTGGTGGACCCCACAACGGAATTATTGTCGGATTGAGAAAACGACATAATTATCTTTCTATAAAAATAACAGCTGAGGTGTTACCGTTAAAATCGTTAAAACTGTTGAACTACTTGGTAGTAAAAGTACAGTAATACGCGTGGTTGCATAGTAGCACACAGTATTGATTATTGATGCTTACGTGAGAAGTCACTCAGCTATACTCAATTATTGCTACAGTAATTGCTGCATCATATCTCTTAAATTATTGTCATAGTATCATCTGTATAATATGTTATATTATTGAGACGTTGTGGTAAGTTTGGTTATTTTATGGGGGGCCATATGTCATCATCTAAGAGTCTCTTCGTCAATAGTAATTACCGTCGTCAATAGTAATTACCTTCGTCAATAGTATTTACCTTGGTCAATAGTATTTACCTTGGTCAATAGTAATTACCTTCGTCAATAGTATTTACCTTGGTCAATAGTAATTACTTTCGTCAATAGTAGTTGTCCCTTCAATATTACCAAGAGTCATTTGACCCTTCGTTAAGACCAAGAGCCACCCTCAGTTTTTCTATAAATAGAGGCCTAGGGCTTCATTATTTTTCACGAATTCATTCAAGCTATAGAGAGAGAAAGTATAGAGAGAATAAGAGAGAGAGAGACTAAAAGTATTCTGCTACATCACTTTTCCAATATCCAGTTCTTTTAAGGTAGGGAATATTATTTCTTTTATATTCATGAAGAGAACTTCTGTTATTCCATTCGTTATTATTCTGTTGGAATAACCAGTATACGCGGTCTACCCTATACTTGGTGACATTCTTCTATTATTCTGTTGGAACATCTTGTCTGTGTGTTTTACACCGGACCTGGTTCCGTTTATTATTCTGTTGGAACATCCTGTCTGTGTGTTTTACACCGGACCTGGTTCCGTTTTTATTATTATTCTGTTGGAACATCCTGTCTGTGTGTTTTACACCGGACCTGGTTCCATTATTTATTATTCTGTCGGAATATCCTGTCTGTGCGTTTACGCCGGACCTGGTTCCATTATTTATTATTCTGTTGGAATAACCTGTCTGTGCGGTCTATCGCATGCATGGTGATTTCTTTTGTTATTCCATTCTTTATTATACTCAGTTGGTTAAGTTTTGACTTCTATACTCCATGAAATTTGTGGAATATCCTTGATAGTTGCGTTTCATCCAGTATCTTTTCAAGAAAATATTCTTCTAAGCATTCTTGAATTTTACTCCACAATGCAGTATCATGTTGACAATTTGGACGTTGTTAATTCCTGGATAAATTAATTCTTGAACTTGTTTTATTGAATTCTTATATCATTGTCATCATCCTCATGTTTATAAAATGTTGAAAGTCATCTGTGGCCTGTAGTGCATAGATGGACTTGGTATGATTATGACCAGGGATTATTCGGTATAATCATGACCGTAATGTTACAAATGATGTGGTAAAAGTCCTCATTGGCCCGTAGTGCATTGATGGACAGTTGTTGGCATGATCATGACCATTAATGAATACACGAATATCCTTGGCCGTAGTGCAGGGGTGATTCGATGATGTGGATTATTTTATTAAGCTGAGTCTCAGCGATCACAGTGTTGAAAAATCTTTTAAATCATAAAAGATAGTAGAGTTTATTTTCTACTTGACTCTTTTAATGGATTGCTTGTTCCGCTACAGTTAAACTTGATGTCTATTATATTTTATCAGTTTAACATTGTTGAAGGCTAATGATAATTTATTCTGCATTATCTTAGTCATAATATTTCTTACTGGGCTAGTTGAGCTCACCCTTTCTTTCACTGTTCTCTTCAGGAAATGAGAACGTAGCTGGGACAAGTCGGGGTACGGAGTGATGGTCCGAATGATAGTATTAGTTAGTAGTCCTCACTATTCTATGTAATGGTGTGTTAATAAATGTAATGAGGACTCCTTTTGAGTATGAATACTCTCTAGAAGATAATATTTGTATTCAAACTCACAGTTTATGTTTTGTCGTATTGTACACGACAGATGTATTAATCAGTTGTATTTGTATTCTGTACTATGTATCTGACGACCCAAGATGGGTGATGTATACCTAATTTTGGGGGCGTCACAGTTGGTATCAGAGCTTAGGGATATGATCCCTGGCTAAGATGTGAGAATAGAACTAGGAGGGGAGAGACGGGGAATTCCTTCGCTAGTATGACCTACCTAAGTTTATTTGCATGGTATTTAATTGGTCGGTCATAATATAAGGATAATATATGACATATCAATTAACTTTTATTTTGTGGCAGTATCTGAAAATGGCATCTGAGAATGTTGAGAATAGCAATGGAGCACAGACGACTATTGATTCACCACATATCAATAATCAGGATAATGTGCATCAGGAAGGTGACAATCCTCATGCAAACAACAACACTGACCAATGATGAATGATGGAATATTCAGAGGTTTTATGCAATTCATGCAACAACAGGTGAAAGCGGCTCCTGTCCACAACGTAGGTGGAAATACTGAAAACTCTCAGGCGGTCACCGCTAAACAGTTTAAGGAGCTGGGACCACCGGAGTTTAAGGGAGAACCCAAACCACTTGTAGCTGAAACATGGATAAAGCAGATCACCAAGATATTTGATGTCTTGGGTTGCTCCGAGGAGCAAAAGGTTCCCTTTGCCGCCTTTATGTTGCGAGGAGAGGCAGATTACTGGTGGGAATCGATAAAGCGTACTCAACCTGCCGCACTGAAGATGTCCTGGGAGAAGTTCCAAGAGCTGTTTAACGACAAATAATTTCCCGAGAGTATTCGTCACATGAAGGAGGTGGAGTTCATCAAATTGGAGCAGATAATACGAGGCAAAATTTGCGGAGTTATCCCGGTTTGCGTCCCACCTGGTGGATAATGAAGAAAGAATGACGCGGATGTTTTTAAGAGGTTTGAAGCCGGAGATACGTCAACATCTTGTTTCTCATAAACTGTGTTTGTATTCAGATGTTGTAAATAGGGCTCAGTTGGTGGAGCGCGATAACGAGACAACGCAACCAAAAGAGAGCAGCCGGCAAAATGATAATACCAGTGAGAGCAGTCATCGAAGCGGTGACAACAAGCGTGGAGGGAATCAACAGGCCAGAAATGGTAACCACTTCGGTGGTAATCAGGGCCAAAACAATAAGAATGGACATTTCAAGAAGAGGAGATTCAACAATGATGGAAAGACGTCAGCACCAGCACCTGTCGTTAAGGAAGGAGAACGACCACCTATCATATGTTTCAAATGCGGAGGGGAGGGGCACATCAGTCCAAACTGCGCGATGCCGTCCAAAGCATGTTATAATTGTGGAAGAGAAGGTCATTTAGCCCGATTTTGTCGTTTACCGAAGACAAATTCAGCTAGGATGGAGGCACCAAAGGCCGTCCCAGAAAAGTCAAAACCGGTTGTGCAAGGGAGAGCGTTTGTTGTGAACTCCCAGAAGCAAGGAACCCGAATGAGGTCATCACGGGTAAGCTTATCATAAACTCTAACGAAGTCTATACTTTATTTGATACCGGTTCTACCCATTCTTTTATTTCTCCTACTTGCGCTCATCGATTAAATTTGATTCCGGAGAAATTAGACTTTGACTTATCTGTTGAAACTCCATTGGGAGAAACCTTCATTACATCCACGGTTTATAAGTCTTGTTTGGTTCAAGTTGGTACCCACACATTACCTGTCGATCTGATTTCATTAAAAATACTTGCATTTGACGTGATTCTAGGGATTGATTGGTTAACTACTCATCATGCAAAAATTGATTGTTTTCGTAAGGTTGTTAGCTTTCATATTCCTAATCGACCTATTATGCGAATTCAAGCAACCAAACCATTAAAATCAATCGCTGTCATCTCAAGCCATAAAGCTATTCGTTTATTGAAAAACGGATGTCAAGCTTTCTTAGCTCATGTCACAGATCTAAACAAAAATACGTCAGCTTTGAATGATATTTCTGTTGTTAATAAATTTCCTGACGTATTTCCCGAAGAACTTCCTGGCCTACCCCCAGAGCGTGAAATTGAATTTTGTATCGACCTTGAACCCGGTACAAAACCCATTTCCAAAGCCCCATATCGAATGGCTCCTATTGAACTTCAGGAGTTAAAGACTCAACTGCAGGAATTGTTAGACATTGGTTTTATTCGTCCTAGTACTTCTCCTTGGGGTGCTCCTGTTCTGTTCGTGAAGAAGAAAGATGGGAGTATGCGACTTTGTATTGATTATCGGGAGTTGAATCATGTCACCATCAAAAATAGGTACCCATTGCCACGTATTGATGACCTGTTTGACCAGTTGCAAGGAGCACAATTCTTTTCAAAGATCGATCTTCGTTCTGGATATCATCAGCTGAAGGTTAGAACTGAGGATATTCCAAAGACGGCCTTCAGAACTCGGTACGGGCATTATGAATTCTTAGTTATGTCTTTTGGATTGACTAATGCTCCTGCTGCCTTCATGGATATGATGAACAGGGTATTCAAGGAATATTTGGATCACTTTGTGGTCGTCTTTATCGATGACATCCTTGTTTATTCCAAAAGCCGTGAAGATCATGAGCAACACTTGAGGCTGGTACTCCAAAAGCTTCGTGAATACAAACTTTATGCCAAGTTGAAGAAATGCGAGTTCTGGCTGGAGAGGTAGCATTCCTTGGGCACGTAGTATCAAGTCGTGGAATATCGGTTGACCCGGCAAAGATTGAAGCTATTCAAAGCTGGGAGCAACCTAAATCAGTGACCGAAGTACGTAGCTTTTTCTTGGTTTAGCTGGTTATTATCGGAGATTCGTGGAAGGATTTTCTCGAATCGCTACTCCATTAACTCAGCTGACTCGGAAAGATACAAAGTTCGGTTGGAGCGAAGAATGTGAGCAGAGTTTTCAAGAACTCAAGAGGAGACTCATTTCAGCACCTGTTCTAACAATACCATCTGGCTCGGAGGGATTTGTCATCTACAGTGATGCTTCGAGCAAAGGGTTGGGATGTGTTCTCATGCAACATGGAAAAGTCATAGCCTATGCATCAAGACAACTCAAGGAATATGAGAGGAATTATCCTACTCATGATCTAGAGTTGGCAGCTGTTGTCTTTGCACTTAAAATTTGGAGGCATTACTTGTATGGGGAGAAGGTGGAGATCTTTACGGATCATAAAAGCCTCAAATATTTCTTCACTCAAAAGGAACTCAACATGCGACAACGACGTTGGCTTGAACTGTTGAAAGATTATGATCATACCATTCAATACCATCCTGGAAAAGCGAACGTGGTAGCTGACGCATTGAGTAGAAGATCATATGCAAGTACGAGTGCAATATTGTCAACACAAAGGCCCATTTTGTGTGACTTGCAAAGGATGGAGATAGAGTTAAAGACTCCAGGGACCCATGTGATGATGGCGAATATACGAGTAGAACCGACTTTAATCGATAAAGTTAAAGCTGCTCAAGCTACAGACCTGGAGCTGATGCGTATGAAGAAGAAAGTGCAAGAAGGTGCTATGCCGGAAGCAAGAATCGATGAAGAAGGAATACTTCGAGTCAACTCCAGACTTTGTGTTCCTAACAACCCTGATTTAAAGTATGAAATCATGATGGAGGCGCACAACACACCGTTTGCAATCCATCCTGGAAGTACCAAAATGTATCATGATCTTCGTCATACATTTTGGTGGAGCAATATGAAGAGAGAGATAGCGTTGTTTATCTCAAGGTGTCTAACTTGTCAACGAGTCAAAGCGGAGCATCAAGTACCAAAAGGTCCATTGCAACCACTTGAAATTCCAGAATGGAAGTGGGAGCACATTACCATGGATTTCGTTACCGGTCTTCCTAGGGTTTCTCAAGGTATTGATGCGATTTGGGTCATTGTTGATAGATTGACCAAGTCTGCTCATTTCTTACCGATACGAGAAACTTATACACTTGAACGTCTTGCTCGTATGTACATAAACGAGATTGTAAGACTGCATGGTATGCCAGTATCCATAGTTTCTGACCGAGACCCAAGATTCACTTCACGATTTTGGGTTAGTTTACAAAAAGCTATGGGCACGGAGTTACGATTTAGTTCAGCATATCATCCTCAGACGGACGGACAATCAGAGAGGACTATTCAAACTCTTGAAGATCTATTAAGACTCTGTGTCTTTGACTTCAAAGGAAGTTGGGACAAGTTCTTACCATTGGTGGAGTTTTCCTACAACAACAGTTATCAAGCAAGTATTGGCATGGCTCCATTCGAAGCATTGTATGGAAGAAAATGTCGTTCTCCAGTATGCTGGGATGAGGTGGGCGAAGCAACGTTGTTGGGACCGGAGTTGGTACGTATGACTACAGAAAAGATTCAAACGATCCGACAACGTATAAAAACCTCACAAGATCGACAAAAGAGTTATGCTGATCTTCATCGAAAGGACGTGGAATTTGATGTAGGAGATCATGTGTTCTTACGTGTTGCTCCATGGAAAGGAGTTACGAGATTTGGAAAGAGAGGAAAGCTAAATCCTCGATTCATCGGTCCATTTTTAATCCTCGATCGAGTAGGAACTGTGGCTTATAGACTCGCTTTACCGCCAAGTATGTCTCGTGTTCATAACGTTTTCCACATATCCATGTTACGCAAATATGTGGAAGACCCGAACCACATTATTGAGTTAGAACCGGACGAAATAGCGGAGGATTTGACGTATGAAGAAGTTCCTGTTCAAATCTTGGATAAGAAGGAACATATTCTACGCTCCAAGGTTATACCTCAAGTTAAAGTTTTGTGGAGAAACCACGATGTTGAGGAAATGACTTGGGAGTTAGAATCAGAAATGAAATCAAGGTATCCTTACCTCTTCGACATACCAGGTACGTACCCTAATTTCGAGGGCGAAATTTCATAAGAAGGGGAGGTTGTAAGACCCCAACTTTTATAAATAAAGATGAATTTTCTATAAATATCATTTTTGAATATTATGGAGTTAATTTGATATAATGTTATAGTTGTGGGTAATATTTATAAATTTTGCAAAGTAAGCAAGTTGTTATAAAATATTCGTTTGGTCGGGGAATATTCTTTTTGTCGGGGAATATTCGTACGACGGCACAATCATTGGTGGACCCCACAACGGAATTATTGTCGGATTGAGAAAACGACAGAATTATCTTTCTATAAAAATAACAGCTGAGGTGTTACCGTTAAAATCGTTAAAACTGTTGAACTACTCGGTAGTAAAAGTACAGTAATACGCGTGGTTGCATAGTAGCACACGGTATTGATTATTGATGCTTACGTGAGAAGTCACTCAGCTATACTCAATTATTGCTACAGTAATTGCTGCATCATATCTCTTAAATTATTGTCATAGTATCATCTGTATAATATGTTATATTATTGAGACGTTGTGGTAAGTTTGGTTATTTTATGGGGGGCCATATGTCATCATCTAAGAGTCTCTTCGTCAATAGTAATTACCGTCGTCAATAGTAATTACCGTCGTCAATAGTAATTACCTTCGTCAATAGTATTTACCTTGGTCAATAGTATTTACCTTGGTCAATAGTATTACCTTCGTCAATAGTATTTACCTTGGTCAATAGTAATTACTTTCGTCAATAGTAGTTGTCCCTTCAATATTACCAAGAGTCATTTGACCCTTCGTTAAGACCAAGAGCCACCCTCAGTTTTTCTATAAATAGAGGCCTAGGGCTTCATTATTTTTCACGAATTCATTCAAGCTATAGAGAGAGAAAGTATAGAGAGAATAAGAGAGAGAGAATAAAAGTATTCTGCTACATCACTTTTTCAATATCCAGTTCTTTTAAGGTAGGGAATATTATTTCTTTTATATTCATGAAGAGAACTTCTGTTATTCCATTCGTTATTATTCTGTTGGAATAACCAGTATACGCGGTCTACCCTATACTTGGTGACATTCTTCTATTATTCTGTTGGAACATCCTGTCTGTGTGTTTTACACCGGACCTGGTTCCGTTTATTATTCTGTTGGAACATCCTGTCTGGACCTGGTTCCGTTTATTATTCTTTGGAACATCCTGTCTGTGTGTTTTACACCGGACCTGGTTCCGTTTTTATTATTATTCTGTTGGAATATCCTGTCTGTGTGTTTTACACCGGACCTGGTTCCATTATTTATTATTCTGTCGGAATATCCTGTCTGTGCGTTTACGCCGGACCTGGTTCCATTATTTATTATTCTGTTGGAATAACCTGTCTGTGCGGTCTATCGCATGCATGGTGATTTCTTTTGTTATTCCATTCTTTATTATACTCAGTTGGTTAAGTTTTGACTTCTATACTCCATGAAATTTGTGGAATATCCTTGATAGTTGCGTTTCATCCAGTATCTTTTCAAGAAAATATTCTTCTAAGCATTCTTGAATTTTACTCCACAATGCAGTATCATGTTGACAATTTGGACGTTGTTAATTCCTGGATAAATTAATTCTTGAACTTGTTTTATTGAATTCTTATATCATTGTCATCATCCTCATGTTTATAAAATGTTGAAAGTCATCTGTGGCCTGTAGTGCATAGATGGACTTGGTATGATTATGACCAGGGATTATTCGGTATAATCATGACCGTAATGTTACAAATGATGTGGTAAAAGTCCTCATTGGCCCGTAGTGCATTGATGGACAGTTGTTGGCATGATCATGACCATTAATGAATACACGAATATCCTTGGCCGTAGTGCAGGGGTGATTCGATGATGTGGATTATTTTATTAAGCTGAGTCTCAGCGATCACAGTGTTGAAAAACTTTTAAATCATAAAAGATAGTAGAGTTTATTTTCTACTTGACTCTTTTAATGGATTGCTTGTTCCGCTACAGTTAAACTTGATGTCTATTATATTTTATCAGTTTAACATTGTTGAAGGCTAATGATAATTTATTCTGCATTATCTTAGTCATAATATTTCTTACTGGGCTAGTTGAGCTCACCCTTTCTTTCACTGTTCTCTTCAGGAAATGAGAACGTAGCTGGGACAAGTCGGGGTACGGAGTGATGGTCCGAATGATAGTATTAGTTAGTAGTCCTCACTATTCTATGTAATGGTGTGTTAATAAATGTAATGAGGACTCCTTTTGAGTATGAATACTCTCTAGAAGATAATATTTGTATTCAAACTCACAGTTTATGTTTTGTCGTATTGTACACGACAGATGTATTAATCAGTTGTATTTGTATTCTGTACTATGTATCTGACGACCCAAGATGGGTGATGTATACCTAATTTTGGGGGCGTCACAGTTGGTATCAGAGCTTAGGGATATGATCCCTGGCTAAGATGTGAGAATAGAACTAGGAGGGGAGAGACGGGGAATTCCTTCGCTAGTATGACCTACCTAAGTTTATTTGCATGGTATTTAATTGGTCGGTCATAATATAAGGATAATATATGACATATCAATTAACTTTTATTTTGTGGCAGTATCTGAAAATGGCATCTGAGAATGTTGAGAATAGCAATGGAGCACAGGCGATTATTGATTCACCACATATCAATAATCAGGATAATGTTCATCAGGAAGGTGACAATCCTCATGCAAACAACAACACTGACCAGATGATGAATGATGGAATTTCAGAGGTTTTATGCAATTCATGCAACAACATGTGAAAGTGGCTCCTGTCCACAACGTAGGTGGAAATACTGAAAACTCTCAGGCGGTCACCGCTAAACAGTTTAAGGAGCTGGGACCACCGGAGTTTAAGGGAGAACCCAAACCACTTGTAGCTGAAACATGGATAAAGCAGATCACCAAGATATTTGATGTCTTGGGTTGCTCCGAGGAGCAAAAGGTTCCCTTTGCGCCTTTATGTTGCGAGGAGAGGCAGATTACTGGTGGGAATCGATAAAGCGTACTCAACCTGCTGCACGAAAGATGACCTGGGAGAAGTTCCAAGAGCTGTTTAACGACAAATAATTTCCCGAGAGTATTCGTCACATGAAGGAGGTGGAGTTCATCAAATTGGAGCAGAATACGAGGCAAAATTTGCGGAGTTATCCCGGTTTGCGTCCCACCTGGTGGATAATGAAGAAAGAATGACGCGGATGTTTTTAAGAGGTTTGAAGCCAGAGATACGTCAACATCTTGTTTCTCATAAACTGTGTTTATATTCAGATGTTGTAAATAGGGCTCAGTTGGTGGAGCGCGATAACGAGACAACGCAACCAAAAGAGAGCAGCCGGCAAAATGATAATACCAGTGAGAGCAGTCATCGAAGCGGTGACAACAAGCGTGGAGGGAATCAACAGGCCAGAAATGGTAACCACTTCGGTGGTAATCAGGGCCAAAACAATAAGAATGGACATTTCAAGAAGAGGAGATTCAACAATGATGGAAAAGACGTCAGCACCAGCACCTGTCGTTAAGGAAGGAGAACGACCACCTATCATAAGTTTCAAATGCGGAGGGGAGGGGCACATCAGTCCAAACTGCGCGATGCCGTCCAAAGCATGTTATAATTGTGGAAGAGAATGTCATTTAGCCTGATTTTGTCGTTTACCGAAGACAAATTCAGCTAGGATGGAGGCACCAAAGGCCGTCCCAGAAAAGTCAAAACCGGTTGTGCAAAGGAGAGCGTTTGTTGTGACCTCCCCAGAACGCAAGGAACCCGAATGAGGTCATCACGGGTAAGCTTATCATAAACTCTAACGAAGTCTATACTTTATTTGATACCGGTTCTACCCATTCTTTTATTTCTCCTACTTGCGCTCATCGATTAAATTTGATTCCGGAGAAATTAGACTTTGACTTAGCTGTTGAAACTCCATTGGGAGAAACCTTCATTACATCCACTGTTTATAAGTCTTGTTTGGTTCAAGTTGGTACCCACACATTACCTGTCGATCTGATTTCATTAAAAATACTTGCATTTGACGTGATTCTAGGGATTGATTGGTTAACTACTCATCATGCAAAAATTGATTGTTTTCGTAAGGTTGTTAGCTTTCATATTCCTAATCGACCTATTATGCGAATTCAAGCAACCAAACCATTAAAATCAATCGCTGTCATCTCAAGCCATAAAGCTATTCGTTTATTGAAAAACGGATGTCAAGCTTTCTTAGCTCATGTCACAGATCTAAACAAAAATACGTCAGCTTTGAATGATATTCTGTTGTTAATAAATTTCCTGACGTATTTCCCGAAGAACTTCCTGGCCTACCCCCAGAGCGTGAAATTGAATTTTGTATCGACCTTGAACCCGGTACAAAACCCATTTCCAAAGCCCCATATCGAATGGCTCCTATTGAACTTCAGGAGTTAAAGACTCAACTGCAGGAATTGTTAGACATTGGTTTTATTCGTCCTAGTACTTCTCCTTGGGGTGCTCCTGTTCTATTCGTGAAGAAGAAAGATGGGAGTATGCGACTTTGTATTGATTATCGGGAGTTGAATCATGTCACCATCAAAAATAGGTACCCATTGCCACGTATTGATGACCTGTTTGACCAGTTGCAAGGAGCACAATTCTTTTCAAAGATCGATCTTCGTTCTGGATATCATCAGCTGAAGGTTAGAACTGAGGATATTCCAAAGACTGCCTTCAGAACTCGTATGGCATTATGAATTCTTAGTTATGTCTTTTGGATTGACTAATGCTCCTGCTGCCTTCATGGATATGATGAACAGGTATTCAAGGAATATTTGGATCACTTTGTGGTCGTCTTTATCGATGACATCCTTGTTTATTCCAAAAGCCGTGAAGATCATGAGCAACACTTGAGGCTGGTACTCCAAAAGCTTCGTGAATACAAACTTTATGCCAAGTTGAAGAAATGTGAGTTCTGGCTGGAAGAGGTAGCATTCCTTGGGCACGTAGTATCAAGTCGTGGAATATCGGTTGACCCGGCAAAGATTGAAGCTATTCAAAGCTGGGAGCAACCTAAATCAGTGACCGAAGTACGTAGCTTTCTTGGTGTTAGCTGGTTATTATCGGAGATTCGTGGAAGGATTTTCTCGAATCGCTACTTCTCCATTAACTCAGCTGACTCGAAAGATACAAAGTTCGTTGGTGGGAGCGAAGAATGTGAGCAGATTTCAAGAACTCAAGAGGAGACTCATTTCAGCACCTGTTCTAACAATACCATCTGGCTCGGAGGGATTTGTCATCTACAGTGATGCTTCGAGCAAAGGGTTGGGATGTGTTCTCATGCAACATGGAAAAGTCATAGCCTATGCATCAAGACAACTCAAGGAATATGAGAGGAATTATCCTACTCATGATCTAGAGTTGGCAGCTGTTGTCTTTGCACTTAAAATTTGGAGGCATTACTTGTATGGGAGAAGGTGGAGATCTTTTACGGATCATAAAAGCTCAAATATTTCTTCACTCAAAAGGAACTCAACATGCGACAACGACGTTGGCTTGAACTGTTGAAAGATTATGATCATACCATTCAATATCATCCTGGAAAAGCGAACGTGTAGCTGACGCATTGAGTAGAAGATCATATGCAAGTAAGAGTGCGATATTGTCAACACAAAGGCCCATTTTGTGTGATTTGCAAAGGATGGAGATAGAGTTAAAGACTCCAGGGACCCATGTGATGATGGCGAATATACGAGTAGAACCGACTTTA
The DNA here is from genome assembly GCA_016801055.1 of Panax notoginseng. Taxonomy (NCBI): domain Eukaryota; kingdom Viridiplantae; phylum Streptophyta; class Magnoliopsida; order Apiales; family Araliaceae; genus Panax; species Panax notoginseng. Next base: position 185,953,119 of record CM029018.1, read on the forward strand.
ATCGATAAAGTTAAAGCTGCTCAAGCTACAGACCTGGAGCTGATGCGTATGAAGAAGAAAGTGCAAGAAGGTGCTATACCGGAAGCAAGAATCGATGAAGAAGGAATACTTCGAGTCAACTCCAACTTTGTGTTCCTAACAACCCTGATTTAAAGTATGAAATCATGATGGAGGCGCACAACACACCGTTTGCAATCCATCCTGGAAGTACCAAAATGTATCATGATCTTCGTCATACATTTGGTGGAGCAATATGAAGAGAGAGATAGCGTTGTTTATCTCAAGGTGTCTAACTTGTCAACGAGTCAAAGCGGAGCATCAAGTACCAAAAGGTCCATTGCAACCACTTGAAATTCCAGAATGGAAGTGGGAGCACATTACCATGGATTTCGTTACCGGTCTTCCTAGGGTTTCTCAAGGTATATGCGATTTGGGTCATTGTTGATAGATTGACCAAGTCTGCTCATTTCTTACCGATACGAGAAACTTATACACTTGAACGTCTTGCTCGTATGTACATAAACGAGATTGTAAGACTGCATGGTATGCCAGTATCCATAGTTTCTGACCGAGACCCAAGATTCACTTCACGATTTGGGTTAGTTTACAAAAAGCTATGGGCACGGAGTTACGATTTAGTTCAGCATATCATCCTCAGACGGACGGACAATCAGAGAGGACTATTCAAACTCTTGAAGATCTATTAAGACTCTGTGTCTTTGACTTCAAAGGAAGTTGGGACAAGTTCTTACCATTGTGGAGTTTTCCTACAACAACAGTTATCAAGCAAGTATTGGCATGGCTCCATTCGAAGCATTGTATGGAAAAAATGTCGTTCTCCAGTATGCTGGGATGAGGTGGGCGAAGCAACGTTGTTGGGACCGGAGTTGGTACGTATGACTACAGAAAAGATCAAACGATCCGACAACGTATAAAAACCTCACAAAGATCGACAAAAGAGTTATGCTGATCTTCATCGAAAGGACGTGGAATTTGATGTAGGAGATCATGTGTTCTTACGTGTTGCTCCATGGAAAGGAGTTACGAGATTTGGAAAGAGAGGAAAGCTAAATCCTCGATTCATCGGTCCATTTTTAATCCTCGATCGAGTAGGAACTGTGGCTTATAGACTCGCTTTACCGCCAAGTATGTCTCGTGTTCATAACGTTTTCCACATATCCATGTTACGCAAATATGTGGAAGACCCGAACCACATTATTGAGTTAGAACCGGACGAAATAGCGGAGGATTTGACGTATGAAGAAGTTCCTGTTCAAATCTTGGATAAGAAGGAACATATTCTACGCTCCAAGGTTATACCTCAAGTAAAGTTTTGTGGAGAAACCACGATGTTGAGGAAATGACTTGGGAGTTAGAATCAGAAATGAAATCAAGGTATCCTTACCTCTTCGACATACCAGGTACGTACCCTAATTTCGAGGGCGAAATTTCATAAGAAGGGAGGTTGTAAGACCCCAACTTTTATAAATAAAGATGAATTTCTATAAATATCATTTTTGAATATTATGAAGTTAATTTGATATAATGTTATAGTTGTGGGTAATATTTATAAATTTTGCAAAGTAACAAGTTGTTATAAATATTCGTTTGGTCGGGGAATATTCTTTTTGTCGGAGAATATTCGTACGACGGCACAATCATTGGTGGACCCCAACAACGGATTATTGTCGGATTGAGAAAACGACAGAATATCTTTCTATAAAAATAACAGCTGATGTTACCGTTAAAATCGTTAAAACTGTTGAACTACTTGGTAGTAAAAGTACAGTAATACGCGTGGTTGCATAGTAGCACACGGTATTGATTATTGATGCTTACTGAGAAGTCACTCACTATACTCAATTATTGCTACAGTAATGCTGCTCATATCTCTTAAATTATTGTCAATAGTATCATCTGTATAATATGTTATATTATAGAGACGTTGTGTAAGTTTGGTTATTTTATGGGGGCATATGTCAACATCTAAGAGTCTCTTCGTCATATAAAATAACTGTCGTCAATAGTAATTACCGTCGTCAAATAGTAATTACCTTCGTCAATAGTAATTTACCGTCAATAGTATTTACTTGGTCAATAGTAATTACCTTCGTTCAATAGTATTTACCTTGGTCAATAGTAATTACTTTCGTCAATAGTAGTAT